>JARYGA010005758.1:0-29675 GCA_030545235.1 Helianthus tuberosus
GGACGTTAGTGACTGAGTAATACTTGAGAAATTCTCAATGAATCGTCTGTGATAGCCCGCTAACCCCAGAAATTGTCGTATCTTAGTTGGCGTCTTGGGGGTTTCCAATTCTTGATTGCTTCGACCTTGGCAGGGTCAACATGAATTCCATTCTTATTCACCATGTGACCTAAGAATTTCACCTCGCGAATCCAAAATTCGTACTTCGACAACTTTGCTTATAACTGTTCTTTCTTCAAAAGCTCCAAGATAGCTCGCAGATGTTGTTCATGACCTTCCTTGGTCTTTGAGTAAATAAGAATGTCGTCAATAAATATAATCACGATCTTATCCAGGTACAACTTACATACCCGATTCATGAGGTCCATGAATACTGCCGGTGCATTTGTTAAGCCAAACGGCATGACAAGGAACTCGTAATGCCCAAAGCGAGTCCTAAAGGCCGTTTTAGGGATACTTTCTTCTTGTGTCCTCAACTAGTGATATCCTGTCCTTAAGTCAATCTTGGAATAGTAGCGGGAACCTTGTAGTTGGTCAAACAAGTCATCAATTCTCGGTAAGGGGTACCGATTCTTGATGGTTAGTTGTTTAACTCCCTGTAACTTATGCACAATACTTCTTCCTCACCAGTTCCAATTTCAGGATTTCCGACTTGGAACAATACCTTTTCCTCATCAGTTCTTTGATTTCCTCCTAGATCAGGCTTTATGTACATACGAAAACTGTTGTCCTTCTTCCTTTCCAATAACACTGGAGCTCCCCAGGGTAAGAAGTTCGGCCTGATAAGTTCCCTTATCTAGCAGCTCTTGTAGTTGATTCAAAAGTTCTTGCATCTCGGACGGAGTTAGTCGGTAAGGCGCATTTGCCACTGGTGCCACTCCTAGCACTAGATCTATCCGAAACTCCACTCGCCGCTGTGGAGGTAGCCCAGTCAAGTCTTTGGGAAAGACTTCTGGAAATTCCTTTATAATGGGGATGTCTTCTAATCTTGGTTCCTTGGTCTACTTGTCGACAATATGAGCAAGGAAGGCTATGCAGCCTTTTTGGAGACACTTCTGCGCCGTCATAATCAATGTGGGATGTCACAGTCTTCTATCTTATGAGGCCCAGCATCCTCGCATCAACTGTATGGGGGCCGTGTACTACAAGTGTTTCATCATTCGCAAGGGGATGCGAACAATTTTCTCATGACAGACAACTTCAGCTCCATTCTTAAATACCCAATCCATACCGACTACAACATCAAAACTTCCTAAACCAACTGGTAGCAGGTCAATAGAAAACTTTCGTTCTCCAAGTTCAAGTGTACAACCCTAAATAACTCCATCCTCTTCGACTAATTTCCATTTGCTAACTCTACAGAGTATGGGGTTCCTAGTTTACTTGCCTCTAGACCAAGTAGGTTCTAAATTCTATCGATACAAGGCTTAAGTCGGCACCAGTATCAATCAAAATGGATGCATAGTGTTGGTTTATACAGAACGTTCCCGTAGCTACGTTCAGGTCCTAGCATGCCTTGGGTGCTCCTTTCGTAACAAATGCTCCCACGAACTTTATTTTTCTTCGGGCAATCCTTCCGTTAGTGTCCTTTGTCGCCACATCCGTAGCAACCTTTGCCCATGTCGTTTCCATTACTGCTCTGCTTCCTACTATCGCTCTGGTTTCTATCACCGTCCTGTCTCCTATTCCCACGCCCCGTACCGGACCAGCACTGCCTCCTTACTATGCCCGATCTTGCCACAACTTCCACACCTATGAGCCCTGCACGGACCGGTGTGATGATAACCACACCTGTTACACTTTGGTAGTTCTCCTTGGTAGTTTTTATCACATGCCTTAGTTGTGGTCACGGATGCCTTGACTGTCCTAGTCGCAGCGTTATCCTCATGTTTGTCACTTGGCTTAAAGTCTTGCTTGTAATGCGTATACTTCCTCTTATTCCTATCCAAAGAAGACTCCACATGTGTCTTCTCTTTTGCTGGACGTTTATTCGAATTCCCCATCTTTATTCTGCCCTTGGCAGAACCTAGGGCATGAGTTATCGCCTGAGCGATTCCCACTATGATTCCTCTTATTCCGCCGTTGTTTGCAGTGTTGCTTGCTTCGTATTGGACGATTGCTTCAGCAACTTGTTGGTTCCACAGAGCTTCAAGCTCTGCTCTTGTTGTAGGTAAAGGTCCTGATTAGACTCGGCCAGCGTTTCCTTTGTTGTGGTTCCATGTGCTTCTCATGTATACAACACATCGACCAAATTAAACATTTATTTTGGAATAAATGTTGTCGTCTATGTGTGAAAGCAAGCTTAGTCGTCGTGCACCATAAGTAACAAGGTAGGGTAATTCCTAATGATGCTTATGCAAACCTTCCCACCATAATCATCTCATCATTGTAGCGAGGTAAAATGAGTCGCAACAAAATCTTGCTAAGGGTACATCGACTTTTACATACGCCATATCAACTTGTTGCAATTAGTCTTGCGCAGAAAACCTCCTCGGAGTCACCTTACTCTGATTGATGCAACCCATCCAGTGCTATACAAAATACGGTGAGGCCTTCCCTTCACCTTGTTCCTTGTTTATTCCTTAAGTTTCCGACTCTTCCATAGTCTTTACTTTTACAAAAACGGGCACACTTCCCAAAGGATAGGGTTGTGCATTATTACCACATATAGGAGGGGATAGTGGAAACGTAGAGGTAAGGCTGTGAGGGTACGTGGCTTTATCCTTGTGACCGAATTGTGTTTTTGCAGCAAACGTAGAGCGGTTTCCAGGGTGTGAATGCACTACCCTAACGATGGGGTGCACTACGGGATAGAGAGTGCGGATGTACTGATAGAGGTTGATGTGCGTGAGTGTTATTAGTTTTTAATGTATTTATTAAGCCCTTTTTAACACTTATTAGCAAAGTTTTAAATTTATAAAACACGATATTTACTAACACTAAACACACATATGGGCAAGTGCACCCATCGTGAGCGTAGTATAGTGTTGGTAAGATACCGAGGTCGTCCAAGGACACAAGAGCTTTTAGTACCGGTTTATCCTCAACGTCTAATCAAATCAAAAAGTTAGAAAAATGTTTTAAACTAAGAAAATAAAAACTAACTAAAATGCTGAAAAATAAAAATAAAAGAAAAACAGATAGACAAGATGAATCACTTGGTTCCGACTCATGTATAGTGTAACCTTTGATTATTTCCGCACTTTTGCACTTATTTAAGAGATTATCTTAGTTATTGTAGTAGGCCCCTCTTTTGGAGGTGACGTTACCCTCAACCCAGTAGTTTGAGTCAGCAAGGATACAATCCTAAAGGGTCGGATTATTGAAAGATAATTAATTAAGTTATTAATGCAAATTATGGTAGGCCCCTCTTTTGAAGGTGACGTTACCCTTGGCTAAGTAGTCTGAGTCAGCAAGGATACAGTCCTAAGTAGCCGGGTTATAGTATTAATAGTAGTTAACTTATGAGGGGATCAAAGAGTTTGGACCCCCGCCATCTAATACCGTTAAGTATTGAAGGAGGTCCTACTAAATTTGACCCAGGTCCCTTGCAGGATCTCTAAACGCTGAACAACGGCAAGACTCTTACCAAACCGTTCCCTTAACCCCCGACCAGGTAGCCAACATACCTCCATATAGACCGTGGAGATATGAATGGTGAAAATCTTTTATTTTATATAGACAGTAAAATAATGCCAAGACACCACGGACAAACGATAAGGAAGAATCACCTTCAACATAAGAAACTAGTTATTAAAGTCATTAATACATAACCAATTAAAAAGTGCGAAAAGATTAAAAATAAAAAGTATTACACTAGACACTTGTCTTCACCAAGTGATGTAAGAGACTTAGGCAAACATGGCCTTGATTGTCAAGAACTCTTACGATCAATCTTGGATCCTGAGATGACTCACACACTCTATGATGGACAATGGATGATGGTGGTGGATGATGGTGTTATGGTGGTGGTGGGTGGTGGGTGAAGTGTGAGAGAGGTGGTGTGCCAAGGGATGGTTTGAGCTTGAGCCAAGCACTCCTATTTATAGGCTGAACAGAAGCTCGGGCACGGCCCCGTGTCCAGTGGGCACGGCCCCGTGTCCACATCCTTCTCTTTCTTCATTTATTGCAGCTTGTCTTTATTAGTTGACCACGCCCCCGTTTCCGCTGAGCACGACCCCGTGTGTATAAGCATATCTGTACTATGAAGATTTGCCTAGATTCTGCGAATCTTATAGTTGACCACGGCCCCGTGCCCGCTGAGCACGGCCCCGTGGTGGGCAATAGAAGCTTCTACCACTTTGTCTTTTCTGCTGACACTTGGGCACGCCCCCGTGCTGGCTGAGCACGGGGCGTGTTCAGTCTTCTGTCTTCTTGTTTTGCTTGGGAAGATGCTGTCGTGGGGTCGGGCATGTCACGTTTGTTCCTTTTCTTGTATTTATGTTAGATTTTGCTGTCTTTTTGCTTCTTTTGTTAATTTGAGCTCATTTAATCCTGAAAATACAAAAGGAAGACAAAAGCACACTTTTTCCAACATTAGTACTAAAAAATGGTTAGTTTTATGCCACAATTGATGTAATTTATATGTTGCATTTTGCACACATAAAATACCCCCACACTTGAATCTTTGCTTGTCCTCAAGCAAAACTCTTTATAATGTGGCTTTACACTCCCAAATGGAATGGGTAGGAAAGAAGGTTTTTTGTGTTTGTCATAGAGTGTCGGGATTTCCAAGATTCTTTATTTAGTTTTATTTTTATTTATTTACAATCCTATTCGTCATGATTTATTTAAAACTTTTCATAAGATAAATTACTTATTAGGGCATAGCATGCCTCTTTAAAATTCTATATATATACAAGTTCACATACCTCACGGGGGATCACTCAACACTCGGCCAAAAATGTATTTTAGTGAATCACTCGAGAGCGGCATGGAACTTACTCCTACCATAAGCTTGCCAAGCAATCAATCCTCCTCCTTTATAACTATATACCTTTGTAAATATCAAGAGGACTTTTTGGGTGAAGGGTTAGGCTTGGGTTAAAGGTAGGTGGTTGGGTTAGTGGTTAGTGGTTAGTAGAAAAAGGGCTAAAAAGCGTAAAAAGTATCGGTTTTCGTAAGACTTTCTATTTTTCAACTTTTTATTTTGATGAAGCCATTATTCCAAACAAAGTTATTTTTGATGAACTTGTTTGTTTATTTCTTTTGCTTCATCATATTATTATTATTATTTTTTTTTTGAAAGTCATATGAAAAACCGAACTTGTTACTAAAACAAAGGGTTAAAAATAAAAAGGTTTTGGTGGGTGAAAGGGTGTTTGGTTTGGGTTAAGAAATGAAAAGGTTTAGGCTCAAAGGGGTTAACTAGGGGGATTTTGGGTAGGTGGTAAAAAAAAGAAAAATAATGGTGTAGAAATAAAAAGGGTTAGTCCTAATGCCTCCATCATTTACTTACTCGGGTTTAAGTTGGTAAGGACCGGGAATGTATCGTCGTGGCAAGTTCTAGAGTTGTAAGAACCAAGCGGCTATTCACACAAGAAACGAAAAATGAGCATTTAGTTTAAAGATATGTATTTGTATGCTCAATAAAGGCTCAAAACTCACTTTTGTGGGAATGGGTTTTTATGTGATCAAGTATATATAATTAAATTTTAACTAAGCTTGTCATGCCTTTTCATAATTTTCTTATGTTGGTTCTTTTTATCACGAGGCTATCGGTTGTAAATTTGTAAAAATATAACCTTTTTAGAACTTTGAAATTCCCAAGTTAAACCTAGACAAGTAAAAAAAATGAAAAATTTTGAAAAATTTTGGGGTGATAAGCGGTTCCAATAGAGTTTTGTGTAAGGCTTGTATTTAGGACTTGCAATATTCAAGGTTTTAGCATCCCCCCACACTTAAATTACACATTGTCCTCAATGTGTCCCAAAAATAAGTTTTTAGGTTGATTGAATGTGTAAAAGGTGTGAATTAGCAAAAAAATTGTGTTACTGGGCGCTGAACACGGCCCCGTGGTGTCCGGGCACGGCCCCGTGTTCAAATGCCAGTAACAAAAATTAAATAAAAGAAACAGAAGCCTGGACACGGGGGCGTGTTGGGTGAACACGGCCCGTGTCCAGTTACCTGAACTGGGTCTTTTTCTGCAGATTGTGCAGCACGGGGCCGTGTTGGGCGGACACGGCCCGTGCTGAACTTACTGTAAACGAAGAAAATCGTCGGATGGCTCTGTTTTCCTGCATGGGGTGCTGGTTCAAGTTTTCCCTTGTATCCTTTGCCATCTCAAGTGTGTTTTATTCCTGAAAATTAAAACTAAACTAGAAAACATAAAAACTAATCTAAATTAAACTAAGGATAGTTCCGCGGAATGCCTCCGTGGTGCGCCACGTTTATAAGGGTCCTTGGCTAGACCCAAAGCCTGGTCATATGTCACTCAAGTGGGATGTTTCGCATCCCATGTTACACCGTCGGAGAGCTTCATCCAAGCTTGAGTCTATGACCTTCATGTAGTCAACCGGGTCTTCGTCTCTCTTTCCCACCCCAAACTTCACTTCCTCGTCCCCAAACTTCAATGTTAGTGTTCCGTCATTCATATCAACCACTGCTTGGGCGATGGCTAGGAATGGCCTCCCGAGGATGAGAGGAACATCGGCGTCTTCTTCCATCTCTAGGATGACAAAGTCGGTTGGGAAAACGAAATTGTCAACTTTGACCAATAGATTTTCAGCGACACCTTGTGGAAATTTGAAGAATCTGTCGGCGAGTTATATGCTCATCTTTGTAGGGCTCGTTGTTCCTAGGCCGAGTCATTTGAACATTGATGTGGGCATGAGGTTAATGCTAGCCCCAAGATCGGCTAATGCATTACGAACGGGAGATTCCCCAATCGAGCAAGGAATCGTGAAGCTTCCGGGATCAATTTTCTTTTGTGGGAGTTTGTTGAGTACTAAGGCGGAGCATTCTTCGCCTAAGTTAACTAATTGCAATGATTCAATTTTCCTTTTATGAGTGAGGAAGTCCCTCATAAATTTTGCATATTTAGGCATTTGGGTAAGGACCTCAATAAAAGGAATATTAACATGCAATTATTTTAGTAAATTTTCGAACTTTTCGAATTGCTAATCGGTCTTTTGATGATTTAACCTACCGGGGTATGGAATCGGAGGAGTCTTGGTGTGCTCTTGATTTGGTAAAGAAGCCTTTTCTGGTTGGGGTGCGGGTGGAGTCGTGGTTTGGCTGGACTGGCTTCTTTCTTCTGGCGGTAATGGAGCCTCCTCGGGACCCACGGTTCGATTTCTCAATGTGATGAGATGTACTTGTGCTTTTGGGTTGGTTTCAGTATTGCTAGGTAACGCGCCTTGTGGTCTCTCGGAGAAATTTTGAGCTACTTGATTTAATTGTTTTTCAATGTTTTGAATGCTAGCTTGTTGATTTCTAAAATTCGATTCCAATTGCTGAAATCGATCCGAGTTTTTCTTTTCGGTGTCGGAGATGAGGCGAGATACAGTATCTTCAAGCATTTCTCGTCCACCTTGTTGTTGAGAAAAGTTTTGTGGTTGTTGAAAGTTAGTTCGTTGGTTTTGTTGGTTACTACTATTGCCAGGATCTCTCCAACCAAGGTTTGGGTGGTTACGCCATCCTTGGTTGTAGGTACCCGTTGGAGGACCCGACGGCCTAGGTCTGTTATCAATGTAGTTTACCGTTTCTGTTTGTTCATCTAATTCTTTCATACAACTCCAATTTTCATGTGGCCCTCCACACCCTTCACAAGCCATAACTGAGACGTTTTTGTCATTTCTAATTTTTTTATTTTTGAAGAAAGGGCTTCGATTTGGGCTTGTAAAGAAGTGCTTTCATCAACCTTATGGGCGCCCGGGGCAATAGATTTATTGCCTCGGGGAGTGTGCCATTGAAAATTGGTTTAAGCAATTTCCTCAATTTGATTATATATTTCATTTGGGCGACGATTACCTAAAAGTCCCCCGGAGCTAGAATCAAGTGTTTGTCTTGTGTGTGGTAACAACCCATTGTAGAAAGTGGATACTTGTTGCCATACCGCAAGACCGTGATGAGGACACTTTCTTAGTAGCTCCTTGAACCTTTCCCAAGTTTCATATAAGGATTCCCCATCCTCTTGTGAATATGTATTAATTTCAGTCATTAATTTAGCCGTTTTAGCAGGAGGGAAATACTTATATAGAAACTTTTGGGCTAGTTCATCCCAGGTGTTTACCGAGCCAACTGGGAGGGTGTTAAGCCAAGCCTTTGCTCGGTCTTTTAGTGAAAATGGAAACATCCGAAAGCGAATAGCGTCGTTTGATGCTCCATTGATCCGAAAGGTATCACATATTTCTAAGAAATTAGTAATATGTAGATGGCGATCCTCGTCCGCAAGCCCATGGAAGGTTGCGGAGTTTTGAAGCATTTATATCAAATGTGGCCGAAGTTCAAAGTTATTGGCTTCGACATTCGGTGCATTGATAGCGGCGCCTAGATTACCTACGGTGGGTCGTAGGTAATCCATGAGGGTACGTTGGTCCGCCATTGGAAGTGGGTCCCCCGAAACTTTCTCTTGGTTTTTAGCTTTAAGTCTTTTTCTGAGAAAGCGTTCGGGTTCTTCTAGAGGTTCTTTTATGTCTCTACTAGAACTGGAGCTCATGCACTATGTAGGAAGTTCAAATGTGGAGCCTGGGTTCCAAGTACTGCAACAAAAACAGAAAAGAACGTTGGTCAGAAGGTTCACCACGGCCCCGTGTTCAGTGAACACGGCCCGTGGTCGGAGATACAGTGATTGTTTTCCGGATCCCTGTTACTGGGAAGTTGGGCACGGCCTCGTGTTGCACCGACACGGCCCCGTGTTCAGATCTCTGTAACTCGGAAAATAAAAACTGCCAGTAACAATGCTGAGCACGGCCCGTGTCCGACCTGGCACGGCCCGTGCTGAGTTCTGCAGAAACTGAAAAATTAAAAAAAAAAATCCTAAAAAAAAATTGAAAAATAAGAAAAACGATTAGGCCGCTGATTCCTAACTTTCTTAAAATCCTTGTGTCCCCGGCAGCGGCGCCAAAAACTTGATGTGCGTGAGTGTTATTGGTTTTTAATGTATTTATTAAGCCCTTTTTAACACTTATTAGCCAAGTTTTAAATTTATAAAACACGATATTTACTAACACTAAACACACATGTGGGCAAGTGCACCCATCGTGAGCGTAGTATAGTGTTGGTAAGATACCGAGGTCGTCCAAGGACACAAGAGCTTTTAGTACCGGTTTATCCTCAACGTCTAATCAAATCAAAAAGTTAGAAAAATGTTTTAAACTAAGAAAATAAAAACTAACTAAAATGTTGAAAAAATAAAAATAAAAGAAAAACAGATAGACAAGATAAATCACTTGGTTCCGACTCGTGTATAGTGTAACCTTTGATTATTTCCGCACTTTTGCACTTATTTAAGAAATTATCTTAGTTATTGTAGTAGGCCCCTCTTTTGGAGGTGACGTTACCCTCAACCCAGTAGTTTGAGTCAGCAAGGATACAATCCTAAAGGGTCGGATTATTGAAAGATAATTAATTAAGTTATTAATGCAAATTATGGTAGGCCCCTCTTTTGAAGGTGACGTTACCCTTGGCTAAGTAGTCTGAGTCAGCAAGGATACAGTCCTAAGTAGCCGGGTTATAGTATTAATAGTAGTTAACTTATGAGGGGATCAAAGAGTTTGGACCCCCGCCATCTAATACCGTTAAGTATTGAAGGAGGTCCTACTAAATTTGACCCAGGTCCCTTGCAGGATCTCTAAACGCTGAACAACGGCAAGACTCTTACCAAACCGTTCCCTTAACCCCCGACCAGGTAGCCAACATACCTCCATATAGACCGTGGAGATATGAATGGTGAAAATCTTTTATTTTATATAGACAGTAAAATAATGCCAAGACACCACGGACAAACGATAAGGAAGAATCACCTTCAACATAAGAAACTAGTTATTAAAGTCATTAATACATAACCAATTAAAAAGTGCGAAAAGATTAAAAATAAAAAGTATTACACTAGACACTTGTCTTCACCAAGTGATGTAAGAGACTTAGGCAAACATGGCCTTGATTGTCAAGAACTCTTACGATCAATCTTGGATCCTGAGATGACTCACACACTCTATGATGGACAATGGATGATGGTGGTGGATGATGGTGTTATGGTGGTGGTGGGTGGTGGGTGAAGTGTGAGAGAGGTGGTGTGCCAAGGGATGGTTTGAGCTTGAGCCAAGCACTCCTATTTATAGGCTGAACAGAAGCTCGGGCACGGCCCCGTGTCCAGTGGGCACGGCCCCGTGTCCACATCCTTCTCTTTCTTCATTTATTGCAGCTTGTCTTTATTAGTTGACCACGCCCCCGTTTCCGCTGAGCACGACCCCGTGTGTATAAGCATATCTGTACTATGAAGATTTGCCTAGATTCTGCGAATCTTATAGTTGACCACGGCCCCGTGCCCGCTGAGCACGGCCCCGTGGTGGGCAATAGAAGCTTCTACCACTTTGTCTTTTCTGCTGACACTTGGGCACGCCCCCGTGCTGGCTGAGCACGGGGCGTGTTCAGTCTTCTGTCTTCTTGTTTTGCTTGGGAAGATGCTGTCGTGGGGTCGGGCATGTCACGTTTGTTCCTTTTCTTGTATTTATGTTAGATTTTGCTGTCTTTTTGCTTCTTTTGTTAATTTGAGCTCATTTAATCCTGAAAATACAAAAGGAAGACAAAAGCACACTTTTTCCAACATTAGTACTAAAAAAGGGTTAGTTTTATGCCACAATTGATGTAATTTATATGTTGCATTTTGCACACATCAGAGGTGTAGATCGAGAAGAATCTTCTTGCATGCGTCTTCCATGTGCCTAAATGGAACAACAATCTGTTGAGAATATCGAGTGGTTACTTCGGCCCTTATAATATGTGTTCTCTACTTCATGGTTCTCGATTGTCTAATATAGGGAGGACCCCTTTGCCACACTGGGTTGTGCGACGCATACATTGATTTTGCTGGGGCTTCATGTGTCCCAATACAGTTGATATGGTTTCCAAGAATGCCGAATAGAGTGCAGTATATGGGTTATACCACATTTCGCGCCACGCTATCTCCTTGGGGTAAAACGGATGTCATATGTAAGGGTCTATCGTAACAACTACAAGGGATATGTTGGTGTGTTGTAGGCTTCGTACAAGCTTAAACATAAGAATCCTGAAGTGTTGAGAAAAGTCTTTGCTGTGTGTTAACCATCTTCACTTGCTTAGATACCGGGTCCCAAACGACAGGCTTCCTACTTGTAGAGGGTTATGGTAACTTTCTTGGTTAGTGTTCTACTGGATGGGGGATTGAACGACTTAGAAATTCAAATAGATAGTGATCATTTGCTTGACCCGCAGAGTCCATCAGGATTTCCATGCACTACAAGTTGTTATTACGTGGGCCCCCGTAATAATAAATTGTCTTGCATGGTCACCCTAATGCTCTCTCGTTCAAAGCAGCTGATCAGTCAGCGAGGGGACACTACTGTCCTCATACCTTCGACATAGAAAGGACCCTTACACTCTGTTCCCGAGTCTCATTTAATAAGGGGAGGGGAAAGAAAGGAGATGAAAATAGGAGAAAACCATATCCCGAGATTTTTTAAGGATGGGAGGGGAGGGGAAAGGAGGGAAAAAGGATCAATTTTTGTACGTATCTTTATCTTCCCAAATTGGGAAGATTAGGAGAGAAAATTGTATGAATTACTAAATTGCCCTTATATTTAATCCTTGTTTAAATAAAAACCTAAAGCTCACGTTCAGTTATTTTACAGTTATAACCTACAAAAATTGGCGCAAGTTCCTGCTCTGCATCTTCCTGGTATGCATCTTTCATATCATTTTTCACCTTGGTTTATTTGGGTTGGTTGGTTCGCTTTTAAAACAAATCACCCAACGTGGATATGAAAAACAGCTG
Source organism: Helianthus tuberosus (assembly GCA_030545235.1). Taxonomy (NCBI): domain Eukaryota; kingdom Viridiplantae; phylum Streptophyta; class Magnoliopsida; order Asterales; family Asteraceae; genus Helianthus; species Helianthus tuberosus. The sequence goes on from JARYGA010005758.1 coordinate 11,975, forward strand.
ATTGAACTACATAAAAGATGTAAGAACTGGCAATTGTAAATTACCTACACCAAAATATATAGAGGCATTAGTAATTCATGTATAACCGTCAATATCAACAAAATAAAAAAAAAACTTCAAAATTCATATATCATATTGGTAGCACATTAAACTAAAATCGGATAAGTTCTGCCAAAAAAAGGTTGTCGTTGAAAATAGAATCCTATTGAATTAATATCATAAGATGCTTTCTTTTGTTGGGTGCAACCTAAAAAGTTACAAGATTGTCGCTTTTTTGGTTCTTGAACAAAAAGCTGTTTACAGAATAGGATATATATGTAGGCATTGTTGATTTTTTTAGTGGGAAGTGAATTGGGTGTCAAATTTTAAGAATGAGAGGGAAAATATTTAACAAATTCTAGAGAGAGAGAGAGAGGGGAATTAGTGGGTCAGATGTGCACTGGCCATCCATGTGGACAATAATGTTTGTGGGTCTGGAGTCTGTCCTCTTCATGTGGTGTTTGTCACTTTGACAGGTGACAGGAGTTTTAGTAAGACCGTGGGGTATGGTGGGACGGGGGTTTGGGGCATGGGTTGACACGTGGATTATGGGGCACTCAATACACAAACCCAAGTTTATAGGGGTACGGTGGGCGTGGCTGGGCTGGCGTGGCCAAGCCACATAGGATCGGTATGCCCTAGCCAACAAGCCAATAAGAGCCGGCCACATAGGATCGCTAGCATGCCCCACATCCGGCCTTAAACTCCCACCCAAGGGGCCACGCCCAAACCCAAGCCCACCCGGGGTGGTGAATTGGGCGTTTCTCTCCAACACACGCCCCAACCCATGCTCCATACCCCGTAGTCTAAACTTCAAGTTCTAAAGGTCTTTTGTAAACTTATCTTTTTCCAAAATTACCAATTTACCCTTTTATATTCATCATATTCCTCATTCTTTAAGTTTTCTTGGTGGGTTGAGTTAGTAATTTAACATAAGTTTGCTGTCTTTTATAAGCTATTAAATGGAAATGGAAATGCAAGGCAAGTATTTTCCTGCCACAAAGACATGTGCTTGATGCAGTAAAGTCTAAATGGGTGTATACATCTTGTCAAGTTAAATGCTTATGTTTGTTGATTTATTTTTTTTTCTTAAATTGCGAGTTGGATTGGTTTTTTTATTTGATTCAAACATAAATATAAATTATTGTTTGAAGGTTCACTATTGAAATTTGGGACTTTTCTATGGATGATCAAATACTTCGAGATCAAATACTCCGTATAATTCGTGTTGTGCGAGCTAGACAATTGCAAGCCGCTGGACTAATTTGCTTATTGCTAGCTTTCATTACACAACATAGATTGTCTAAAAAAAACATGCCAATGTACCTACTAGAGATGTAATTTTACAACGACGATATGTACGAGAAGAGATGTTACGTGACCTTTCAAATAGTGGTAAATGTCGTGAACTTATTCGTATGAGTGAGAGAGCTTATATGACATTGTGCAATATCTTAAAGCATGATGCCACAACCTGCTGTGTTTCATCTAACGATACAACCATGACACAATGCAACACATTCAAGTTTTCTAGCCGGTGGAGCTACATTATATGCTGGTCGAGTGGTGATTAGAGATGGTATTTTGGAGGTAAGTGTCTATAATCATTTATAAGTTTTACCATAGAATATAATCTTGTAGAGAGTAACATTATTTCTAAAAATCGACAGGCTGTTTGGCCTCATAGTGGACATTACCTCCCGACGGATAAAAATTTGATGCTTTCATGTCATTTCTTGAGCAACACAATGTCGATCTCAATACTGTCAAGGTAAAATAACGAATATTCGGTGCTCGAGATTCATGGTCAACGTTTCAGGATGTAGTCAAAACTGCAACTTAATATAATGAACGAACATAATGACTAGGGGTGCAAACGAGCCGAGCCAAGCCCGAGCTTGACCAGAAAGGTAACTATAAGCATTTCTTTATTGAAACTTATAGTTGAAACATGAGTATGAATCATCAACATTAAATGTGTTGTGCTTTTAAGCACAAGGGAATTTCGATAACGATAAGTCTATTGATGTATGTAGGGGAACCGCTTTCGGTTCTAGATGGAGTTCCCATTGCGGTCAAGGATGAAATAGATTGCATGCCATATCCAACTACTGGTAATTTCATATGGTGGTATACCATTTTAGCTTTGATTCAAAGGGAGTAACATTCTTAAGTTGCATTACTGACCATTAATATAGGAGGTTCAAAGTGGTTGCATAAAGTAAGACCTTGCAAAGAGGATGCCTGTTGTGTTGAACGCTTGAGATCATGTGGTGCCATACTTGTGGGAAAGACAAATATGCACGAGCTAGGTGCAGGAACCAGTGGGATAAATCCTCACTGTGGGTATAGAAACAATTCCAAAACACTTGGAATAAACACATGTACAATAATCTTAATTTCTCGTTGTTGTTTTTAATTAACACAGGACGTCACGAAATCCTTATAATCCTAAACTGGTGGTTCATCTAGTGGATCAACTGCTGTTGTATGCGCCGGATTGTGCCCAGTTGCTCTTGGACGTCACGAAATCCTTATAATCCTAAAGCATATGTAGAAGCAGGTCAAACATAGAAACAGAATGTTAATTAAAATGTTTTATGTTTAAAGGGTATAATGGTAAAATTGTTATTTTATTTTCTTTTCCTTCTAACTCGGGAACACAGATTTCTTCTCTTTTCCTTTACATTTCATTAAACTCGGGAACACGAAAAAAATCACATATTTTCCCTCCTTTTCTCTCTTAATTCATTTTCCTTCCCTTCCCCCTATTAAATGAGACTCGGGAACAGAGTGTTAAGGTGGTCCACGCGCCAACGTCCGTCGTCGTATGCGCGAAATGGCACAATGCTAGTCAAGTAGGAATAAAGAGAGTTCCTAACAATAGTAGTTGGAGGGGCACCTTCAAGATGAGTACCTCATCTTCTTTGCCTAGAAGGGAGTGTCGTCTATCATGTTTCATAAATGCCTCAGGGACCTCGTCCCACTGATAAGGTTAATGTCCAAGGTTACTTCCTCCGCCTCGCCGTTGCCGTCGTAGTCAGACACCTTCGCACTCAAGAGGGAAGAGTAACCATCTTCTACAGAAACAAGCTCAGGGTCTCGTTTGGTGACCACGTCAGCCACAATCTTCGCTATAAGAGCGAGGTCGATAGTCTCATTGTGCGAGTCAAGAACAATAACAGGATTCAAAGTCGAAGGTATCTCGCCCCGGAAATAATTATTACATACATGCATATATATTTATATATATATTAATGAATAATAATGTTACTTAATATATATAAGCAGATAATGCAACATGTCACTATAACTCTCGTTTGTTCCTTCGGGGTCATTTTATCTTTGGCAAGTCTATCCCACATGGACTGACTATACCTCAATTGGCACATTAGTCGGGGTATTCTCCCTCCCTACTAATGTCCTTGCTTTGCCTTTGCTTTGTCTTTACTTTGTCTTCCCTTTGAAAAATGTTCGACTCATGGATCTTGGCGCTTTTTGTAAATGCAATGAAAAATATTTTGTGATAATGTTTTTCGTGAAAGAATCCTAGTGACTGTCGTCTAGACTCAAGAAGGAATCCTAGTTCACTACAATCGAAGCTCTGATACCAAACTGTCACACCCTGACTTTTGCGGAAGCGTATGAGGTGTGACTTGCTCAATATCATTGCATTCAATTATAATAAACAACTATATGATTAAAACATGATGTTCATCCATTCACAAATTTGAAATGTTACAAACACAAGTCATTAAGTTTCAACCAAAATACTCAATTTATGTTACAAAACAAAAGTGGATGACATCTAAACTTGAAATTTACGTCTTGAAAACAACACCAGCGCCCAAGATCCATCTCGTTTCCTGAAATACATGTAATTTTGAAAACATCAACAAAAGTTAAACGAGTTCATATGTTTCTGTATGACTTCGAATAATCTTGTAAACATTTGTATGTATGCCTTTGTAATCCGGTATGAAAGCGTCTATGAACATATCAATTAATGATTTGCAAGGTCATTAATATGTGTGCAACGGTGTAGGAAGGCTCAAACCTAGCGGATTTTGTACCGGGCCTCCGGCTGGAAGACATAGTCACCACATTCGGTCACTCCGGCCCATGGGTAGGGCACGCAACACCCAGATAGATCTATCACTCATGCCCCGCGGTCCTTATACAAGGATTAATGGTCTTAAGTGTGCGCCTACCCATTCACATGATCTAACAGTTCATTCCTTAGCTAACCAAATCATTTATAAACATTTGTAACATGTATTTCACACCCGAAGTTATAAAACTGAAAACAGTTAAAAGAAAAGGGGGACATGAACTCATAGGTTTGCGTCCTGTCTCTTGTATACCCAAAGTATGTATCCTTACGTCGTACTACATCCTACACACGTGCTGAGTTTTATTGGACGTTAAGGTCGTGTAACGACTCTTAGTCTTAGTTTCTTAGTAAGACTTATTTCGGAATTCTTGGTATACAGTGAGTTACATCTTTGATGTTCATTAAATAATTCCAAGGTATATAACTATTAGTTAAAATAATATTATTTTAACTTAAATTATATTTATCCAATTTTTTGGAATATTGTTAAAACAATATATTTTTAAACTGGTTTATTATGTATTTCCACTTATGTATTTTCCCAAGTATGGGTGTACGTGTACTCGTGTATTTTCATACTTGTGTATTTGTGTATTTTGCCAAGTATTGGTGGTGTATTCCGGCGTGCATTTATACGTATGAGGATACGTATTTTCTTGTATTTATTAAGTATTTTTGTACTTAATTTTGTATTTAACTTTCCGGAATATTATTTTTAGATAACTAGAAATCACCAAATTTTATATTCTCAAAATATATATATTTTAAGAGAATTTTTATAGAAAATATCTATAAATCTTTCTTGGCAAAAATAAATGTGCCTTCATATATATCTCAAAAATAATATATATTTTTAAGATTAACTTTAGAAAATATATATTTCCATTTTTCACCCAAAATAATATATTTTCTAACTTGTTTAAGAAATTATATATATTTCCTCCTTTCAAAATAATATATCTTCAAATTGTTTGAGAAAATATATATTTTTCTCCTCTTGAAAATAATACATTTACTATTTGACAAAATGTAGTATATTTTGTACTACTTATAAAAATCATATTTTCCGTTTCTTTGGTTTCCAAAATACCGTTTAACACATTTGTCGAAATGTGAATTTTATTTCCGGAATATATATATATATTTATAGTCCATAGTCTATGACCGGTTTGTCCAATATTCGGGTATAATTTATATATTTGTTTCCTTGGAATTTTTGGTAAATATTTTGTATTACAATTTTGGTATTTTGGTGAGTTATATTATTTTCAAGTTATTAAAATAATAGAACTAATACACATATTATACAAGTAACACACAATTTGTGACATCAAAATATATATTTTCCTAAATACATACTTAGTCAATTTTATTTATCAAAAATCAACCTCCGATGATTGTAATTTTTGTAATAAAAATTATGGCAAATTTTTATATGAAAATAATGATAAAAATTTACTTGTAAACACTTGTTTAAAAATATTTTTCTAAGTGTTTAAGTTCTACAAAAAATTTGCCATAATTTCCCCTTAAAAATAGAGGTTTCCATGCTTTAAAATCATATCATTTTTTTTTTAAATTCATCACCAATCAACAACAATTTCATCAAGACTTACCATGAGCTAAAATCATGCAATTTACACTATGTCACGAACTTGAAAGTTTGTAAAAATTTATAGTATTTTAACATGTTTTTTAGTAAGTTTAGTTACCCTTAAAAACATGGTTTATAGTTTATAAAACTCATTCTTGAAGATTTTAGTTCTTCACAACTTGTATGAAGATTTTCTAAAAATGATTCTTTTTGTATTCTTCTTGTTACAAACATTTTTCTAACCTTGTTTTAACACTTAAAACATGTTTACTTCCTTTAAAATCATGATCAAGTTAAATCTTGAAATAAACTTTGGTTTCTTGGAAAGATTATTTTTGAAATCATCCATTTTCAAGACTTATATCATGCATCAATAATTATCATACACAAAAACAAGCTTATATTCAAGTTCATGTTTCACATAAAGGATGATCATTACTAATTTCACAAGATTCATCCTCACACTTGCAAGATCATGTGTTTAATCATCATCTAGCAAGCTTCTTATGATGATTAGCATCATAAACACAAGAAATCAACAATCAAGTATCACACATACACTAAAACAACTTAAATTCTTATGTTATTAAGCTTTATGTGAATGATCATCTTCATGTTTCTTTATGATTCTTATGATTAACAAGTTACATAACCTTTTAACCACTAAAATTAGAAGTAAAATCAAGTTTGTGAGGAGCTTACTACTAGCGCAATGGCTAGGGAAGAAACTATGATGAAGAAGATGATGTAGGAGGTGGATAAAAGCTCTTGGTGATGGTCCTTCAGTCTCCAAATCTCCCAAGCTTCTTAACTAAGCTCATTGCACCTCTAGATCACCTTGGATTATATGAGAATGATTGAAAAATGGTGGCAGTGTGGTGGTGAGTGGTGGTCGTATGTAATGGAGGAAGGAGAGGAGGGTGTGTAAGTTTTGAAGATGAAGAATGAATGAGGTGGTGATCTTGTGGTTATTATAAAAAGACTTTCCAATATAACATAATCTAATGGGTATTATGTTTCAAAACTAATTAGCATATCCAATAAACAAATGAGGAAAATCATGGGGTGGGTCCCCATGTGGGAACCATCAAAATAGGGGGGGTGCTAGTTAGGTTTCAAAACTTAATTAGTTTATTTAGTTGAAAGTTAAGTGTAACGGTTAGGGTTTTAGATGTTATAACGTTTTAGGGTGTGTTATGATGTTCGGTGTGACAACTGTGCCTATAGTTATCACTAACCAATCCTGAACAATTTCATAAGCAATAAAACCTTGTGTTTTATTTCTTGGATTGTGTAATTATCTATGATACTTGCACAATAACAATCCTTTTTCAAATTCAAACCCTTAAACACTTTCTGGAAAGTCATACGCAAACTGATACGTAAACGTAATCTATTTAACGCGACAAACACCCCGGAATAATGACTTATGATTAACATACCTTAAATAACCTTTACATAACTTAGAAATAAGTTTTGAAGGGTTTGGTGTGGTAAAAACTAGTTTACTCGATCACAGAGACTATTTGCGTCAAACTACAAAATTCTGCCGATTCGTATAGCAACGTACATTCCGGAACATGATAATAAGCTAAACATAACATAAATAAGCTTAACTTAGCTTAGAAATAAGCTTTGAGGGGTTCGGTGTGAGAAAATACGCTTATTTGATCAACAGGGACTAAAAGCGTCAAAAACTGCACAAGTTTGCATTTTCGCGCATATCTTACGTTCTGAACACATCCGGACATCCAAAAAAATTTTATAATCATTGAAATATATTATTTTAGTGATAGGAATGCAAAAATACCATTCGTCGCGCAATTTGGATCGTTTTCGCATCCGTTCGAGTTTCGTCGTAATTAACCGAACAACGCGATCGTACGGCCAAACGAACCAACATCCGTGATATTTTCAGATATATTTTAAGTCCCCTATGTTTTAACAACCTTTTAGAGCCTTGGAATTGGGTTAACAGGGGTTAAACGAGTCGAAAAACAAGTTTCGGAGCTGCAGGGACCTGTTTTGACAAGTTTGAAAGTTCTGACCTGCACTCCCTGGCGTCCAGTGAAGACTTTTGTTGTTTCCTTCCAGGCCCGCGAGAGCTGGAGCTGGGCAGATTCTTTGAATCTGCAACAGCTTGCTGAAACCATTTTTAATCCTAGTTTTTCAATACCTTGAGCTGGTTTAAATGTTCCCCAAGCCCACCAATCAATGTATAACAAGTGTAAGGCTAGGATCATGCCTTGATTCACTCAATTACACTTGGAATGATCTTGTGGAGGCTTGATTTCCTATAAATACCCAAACATTTCAACCTTGTTCCTTGCTCATTTGATCTAATCTGCTCTAAGTGGAGGCATTCACTAGTTGAAGGCCACCTACCTGAGTATTTTTAGTTCAATTCTTCCAAGCTTGGACCCTTTGTAAGCTTCTTTCAAGCTTGTTTATGTATTTCAAGCAAGAAAATCAAACAGTGTTTAACTTTCTACTTTGACCACGTCTTGGTCAAGTCAAAGTTCAATTGAAATTTGCAACGTGAGCGTAATCACGATGGTTATAGTCCCGTGTGACTATACCTACTGATTACCACGTTGATTTTTCGAAGTGACGAGTCAAACTTTCGGTCAAAATGCACGATTATGCGCATTTTGCAACGAATCTATTTTCGGGTATCAAAACACGTTGTTTTGATATCAAAACAATTTTCTAAATTAGTTAAACATGTTTTAACATGTTTAACTCATCACTTTTAGTTTAGTACTTGTATAGGGTCGTAAGTCAAGCGGTCTAAACAACCGCTTAGACTTTCGAACCCGACCCGTTTGGTCGATCATTGTGACCATAGTTGTATAGGGAATAACCTTCCGAGGTTATACCTTATGGTCACTTAGTTTAATTAGTTGTATGATAGGTAGTTTATATGCCTTAGGAAAATGACCAAAATGCCCTTTTTATGCATAATTTGAATTTAAGCATATGAAACCTAAATTTTGTCACTTAAACTGATTATGCAATATTATTAAACATGTTAGGGCATATAAATACTTGTCATAGGACTAGTTAGGCTATTCGTTTGCGCTTTTGCGCAAATGACGCGTTCAAGTAGCGTAGACTACCTTAACGGCTCATAACGGGTCATAAGCACTTAGGATTGGTTTCGATTCAGAATGTAGGCTTTGTTAAACCATGTCATATGAGGTTAACACTCATTTGGTTTACAACAGCTCATTCTACCTGATCTCCCGATTTAGGATCCAATTGTTAACATAGTTACCTATATTAGGTGCCGATTGATTCCGTGATCCTACGAGCTTTATTGGGTCTTAATTCCAAGACTATTTAGCAAGCTCAAGTGAGTACATAGTTCTCTCTTTTACCATTTCCAAGTATTTTGGGGTGATACACATGTGCCTACTTGTTACTTTCATGCTTTCACGCTTTCATGACATATACTTGCTATGTTCATCCAGTACACGTATAGTACATGATTTCACTTATGCTTTGCTATGTATGTTTACTTAGCATGCTAGCACATTGATTTCATAAACACTTTTGTTACATATGTTTACTCAGCATATGGGCACATTGATTTACATTACATTTCTACTCGGTTTGTTTACTTAGCATACTTAGTACATGGTTTTCACATGACATTTGATTATATTTTACATTATACCTATGGGATTGAGTAAATACTTTTTATTCACCATACATGACATTATAACTATGGGATTGAGTAAATACTTTTTATTCACCATACATGACATTATACCTTTGGGATTGAGTAAATACTTTTTATTCACCATACATGACATTATACCTATGGGATTGAGTAAATACTTTTTATTCACCATACATGACATTTGATTATACAAGACATGGTTTACACTTAACATTGGACATTTTTTACTTATAACATTTTGACATTGGTCTAACATGACATTTTTGGTGGTTATTTGGTAAGTGACTTAAATAACGAGGCGTGTGTAATATGGTAAAAGCATGGTGGATACGCCGCTGGTACTTCCTATATATAAGTGCTTTTATGATATTACATATCGTATCGTTATCTAAACCACTTTGACAGAAACAAAGACATGATACATTTTATACAAAGACACGACATATTGTTTACAAGACACTGTTTTACAAATAACATACTTTATACAAACTCATTTTACTTGGTTATTTATTTAACCATGCATCATTCTTTTATAACATCTGGTTTTCATATCGATTTTCACATGATTTTATAAAAGAAAACATTTTACAGGATTTATGACTACTTTTTGTTAAACACTTCTTTTAACTTACAAGTCATGAATCCTGCTTTAACAAAACCTATGTAACTCACAGGCATTTTTATGCTGACGTACCTATTTTCACATGTGTTTCAGGAACTAATGTATGATGATGATTGTTTTGGTCAAAAATTACCAAAGCAATTAAGTGATCAAATTAGTTAAGTGGGGTAGTGTGCTAGAAATATGTGTTGAAAATATTTTTATTAAGTTGTTTGTAAAAACAGTTTGAGGATACGGCTCAGGATACAGAGCTGTATTTATGATCAAACAATGAGCAAAAAAGGTAAAGGGTGACACCGGATATACGAGGAAAGCCCTTGATCAGTCTTGATCGCCGGCACAAAACCTCGGGAGCTGACAATCGTAGCTACCGTGTTCTTCTTTTGCTTCAAATATCAGGACACAGTGCAGGATATGATGCGGATCGTCTAGGTGTTACAATGTAATTTGAGTACAAGTGTTGGTGTGTAGTGATTGCTAGTAACTAGAGAGTAAATTGTGCGAATGAAAAGTGAGTGCCTTAACTTGATCCGATCATACTATTTATAGCTAAACGAAAACAACTAACTTTCCTATTAAACCGGGATTCGGCGGATATTCCCCATACGAACGTTGTAGACCTGGTCTTTCGGGTTCAACGTCTCTCGTATAACTGGTTTGCCCGAGTCTTAAGGAGAAGAGGTCCACTTGACCGTTAGTGACCCACAGCTTTTAACCTGCACGTGGTTAATTTAGTTAATACCAGGATATCGCACCAGGATGTTACCAATATCCTGATCCGGTATCCTGATCATAAGTAAACAATCAAAAGCAGAATATTAGTCAGGATATATATGCTCAGAAAATGATCCATAACAATTATCCCCAAATATATCTGTTGGTATACCAATCCAACGGATATATTTTAAAACCTTATCTCGTAAACCGAGACAATTAAAACGAGGTTACGTTTGAGATGACATTGTGCAACTTCCCATGCTACTTTTACTCTTCACCCCCCTATGTCCTGCCTATATCAACTGAGGGACTTCTCATTATGGTCATCTCTATCTTCAAGCGATTTTCAGGTATTTTTTCTCTCTCTCTTCCCTACTTTCTCTGTTTAAACCCTCTATTTTCCGATTGTGATCCTCCATGGCTACTCGCACTAGATCCCAAACGGCGGACTCTGTTTCCCCCTTTCACAAACAAAACCTACTCAAGGAACCCTCAAAAGAGGTTTGCTCTTTTGATAATGCCGATACTGCGGCTTTACGAGCCTCCGGTGCCTTTCCCGCCGGGATGATTTTCCGTCCATTCGACCGAGAGGTCCGATCGGATTTTTGTTCCGACGAGTGGGTATGCTTTTTTGCTTATCCTTTCTCCATAGGGCTTCAGTATCCGTTTTCTCCCTTCATTTCTCGTTTCTTCGAGCTTACTGGTCTTAGCTTCGCCCAAATCATGCCCATGGTTTGGCGCGTGTTAGTCACCTTGGAGCGAATCAAGGCTCGTCACATGCCCGATCTGTGCATCGAAGATCTCCCGATGGCCTACCGTTTAAGATCTCATGGTTCTAGCCGGTTTCTTCTATTTTCTATTTCCAGAGATCCTCTCATTCTTAAGGCCACCAAGAATGAGGATAAATGGACAAGAAAATTCTTCTTTGTAAAAAGGGACTCCATTGATAGAGGTTCTGACCTTCCTACGAGATGGTTAACTTCTGGTAGGATTTAGCGTTTTAGGAATATCCCCAATCATATCCCGAGACTACATCCTGAACCGATATCCTGATATGTTTATTCCTTTTTGCAGCAAACTTCAAGGAATTAGCTCCCCCAAGTGCCGAATCAGAAAGAAGGATAAAAGAAATCTACAAGCTTTCGGAAAGCGAAAGGTCCTTTACCCTGCTACTCACAAGTCAAAGTCAAAGATCAAGTTCCAACATGTCTGGTAAGCATATTCTCAGAAATTATCTTTATTTATTAAACCGATTATTTTTCAGAGGTATAATAAGTCTGAAAATATCTTCCCTTGCGCAGTGCCAGTTATCAACCTCGAAGGCTTCCAGCTTGACGAGTTGGACAGTTACTCTAGCCTCGCACCTCCCTAGCAAGAATCCAATCCGAAGTCATCTGTCACTCCGAAGCCTACTAGTTCAAAGACTACTTCTGCTCCTAAAGCTCCTCCAGCATCCAGGACCCGGGCCTCTAGCTCCCGGAAGAGAAAGGAAGTTGAGCCCCCAGCTACACCCCATGTGTTCCCATTCGAGAACCATGGGTTTTCGGAATCCAGCAAATTCATGACCGGCTTCCTCAACCAGGTTGGTATCCTAACCCATATCCTGCAACATATGCTAGTTAATAAAGTCAATTAAAGTCAATACCTGATTTCTTTGCAGGGTCTCGAACGCCTGGTGTTTCTCTATGAGGATGCATGCGGCTCGAATGTCATGCTTGAAAGCCAGCTGAAAAAGGCCGAAGCCAGCATCGCAGGTCAAGCAGCAATTGCCACCGCTAAATCGGAGCACTACGAGGCTAAGTACAAGGCTATGACTCAAGATCACCAGTCTGTCATCCAGAAGATCACCCAGGAGGCTCAAGCTAAGTTCGACGCGGCTCAGGTTCAACACGAGCAGGCCATGGCTTCATACTGGGAGAGCCTCAAGAATTCTGTCGTCATCTCCCTTCTCCAGGCCAGACTGAAAATGGATTACGAGGCAATGGCTTTGGGTTTGCAATGCCCTTCTTGGAACACCAAGGCCTTGGAGGCGAAAGTGTGAGATCTTGGGGGGAATCCTGTGGAGCCTCCTGCCAAATCTGCTGCGGAAGAACCTGCCGAGATAGTGGATGCTAGTGCTTCAAAGAATGCTACTGATGATGCTGGGGCAAATGCTGGAGAAAATGCTAGTGGAGAGGATGCTGCTGAAGATGCTGGGACAAATGTTGAAGAGGATGCTGGTGGAGACGTCACGATGAAGGAAGGAGCTGCCCCTTAAGTGCAGCGATGTGGGTGATGATGGATATACGTGCCAAGGCCGGAGCCCACTTTTTTAAATTTCATGGTTGTGGTCTGTACAAACAATTTACTTTTTTCTGCTGCTGAACAATTTACATTTCCTGCACTAGAGCAAAACGATGACCAAAGGTGGATGGGTCCTGTATTTCAGGATGAAACCCTTGGTCATCAGTTAGTATAATTTGTTTTGGATGATGCAATGGTTGGAGGCGGATGGGTCTCGTTTTGAGATGAAACCTTCAACCGTTGCTTAAATATGGTAAAAACTAATAGTGCTTTTGGTGGATGGGCCTCGGTTTGAGGTGAAACCAAAAGCACAACTTTTGACTTGTTAATAGTATAACCACCGTTTGACTTATTTGTTGTTGCCTTTTAATTTTTGTTATGCATCACTTAGTTTAGATTTTAGCTTTGCAAAATTTGTACAATTATTTTTTGAAAATATCCTGATCAATATATTTAGTGGTATCCTATGAAGACTTTTGTCGAATAGGACTTCTCAAAATCCAAATAATTTAGACAAAGTCTCTGAAGGACAAGAGATAGTTTATTTTTCAAAATCTCAAATAATTTAAACATAGTTTTCAAAGGGAAAAGATGGTTCACTCAGCATTTATAAACAAATTCAACTCCGATTTTTAAATCCAAGTATTGTATCCCAAATATTCCAACCAAACGTCCTGAATCATATTTCGAGAATATATCCTAAAGATATATCCTAATCAGGATACTTAAACTTTAAACGTAGTTTTGAAAGTTCAAACAATCTGTGTAAGATTCACAAAGGAAAGATCATACCAGGAACAGAGTACAACCCTAATATTGGACTTTACTCCTGTTGCAACTTTTGCCACAATGATGTCCCCAGTTCGAGATACTTAGTATCTTAGGTCCCAATTTAATTTTCTGAGCTCCACACAATCGCCTTGGGAGGAATGTCCCCTGTGCACAAAATCTTCGAACACTTAGAAAATTTTTGAATCCAAGTTTTGATCGTATGGACAATTCTTGTGTTACCGGGGTAAAACCCAAAAATATACTGGAGATAAATCCTTAGTACCCTGGGGAAAATCCCAAATTTTCATGCGCTACAGGCGGGAGTGTATAAACTCCAAGACTTAGAAAGGTGAAAACCTTTAAACCTTAGAGAGTATGAAAATACCCTTTCGTGAGAGAGGGTGATCAATCCTCATATACCTTTAGGATTCAGGATATAGCCAATAGTAACGAAATTGTCAGCCACTTTTACATGAACTGGTCTCGCCACCTTGAACTATTCCCGAATAGCTTGCGCTCCAGGCGGGGTGTTTAAACCCAATTCGAGAGAAAGGTGAATACCTTTAAACCTGTAAAGGGATCAGGATCCCTTAAACGTGAGAGTGGGGGCCAATCCTCTAATCTTTCGAAGTATCCTGAATGTATATCCCGGAGCTATATCCTGAAGCATATACTGCAAAACAACAGTAAGCTAAGGTGGGTGTTAGCCTGGCTAACACCCCTCCGATGCTTAAGTTAGTAATGGGTTCAAAACAATAAATAATATCAAAATTTAATAAAAGAGATAGAATCCATACCATCCTGAGTTAGAATTTAAATTCCATACTCACTTGAAATAGAGTTTTAGATGTATAGCATTCCAGGATCTCGGTAACATATCCCCCTCCATATTCTTGAGTCGGTATGCTCCTTTTCCTGATTCCGATTCAACCTCATAGGGTCCTTCCCATTTTTGAGCCAACTTTCCATCAGCAGGATTAGTAGTATTCTGAAAAGCCTTTCTCAATACCCAATCTCCAACTTGAAATCTTCTAGTCCTTATATTCTTGTTATATGCTTTAGATATCCTCTGTTGATATGCTGACATCCTTAGCCTTGCTGCGTCTCTTGTCTCATCAATAGTATCCAGTTCCTGGCATAGGACTTCAGGATTCTGCTCAGGATCCCGGATGTTGGATCTCGCTATAGGTATCACCATTTCTGTCGGGATCACCACTTCTGCTCCAAACACCAAGGAAAACGGGGTTTGGCCCGTTGCACTTTTCACTGTCGTCCTATCAGCCCACAAAACAAAGGGTAATTCTTCTGCCCATCTTCCTTTCTTAGCCCCTAGTCTCTTTTTCAAGTTGTTGACAATTATCTTGTTTGAGGATTCTGCCTGCCCATTTGCTTGAGGATGTACCGGTGTGGATGTAATCATTTTGATTCCCCAACTCTTGCAAAAGTCAGTAGTCCTTTTACTTATAAATTGAGATCCATTGTCACAAATTATCTCAGCTGGTACACCAAACCTAGTCAGGATATTCCCTTTTATGAAGGATACCACTTCTTGATCTCTAACCTGAACGAATGCTTCAGCTTCGACCCACTTAGAGAAATAATTGGTCATTGCCAACATGAAGACCTTTCCTCCTGGAGCCTTTGGCAATTTTCCTACTATGTCCATTCCCCATTTCATGAATGGCCAAGGGGAAGCTATAGGATAAAGTGGTTCGGCCGGCTGATGTAACATGTTACTGTGCCTTTGACATGCATCACATCTTCGAGCATATTCTGCAGCATCTTTTCTCATCGTCAGCCAATAATATCCTGTTCTTAACACCTTTGAGAACAATGACCTGCCCCCAGTATGGTTACCGCAATCCCCTTTGTGTATGTCCTGAAGCACTTCCTTAGTTTCGGGATCCTCTAAGCACCTCAGATATGGTCCTGCAAGGGATTTCTTATACAAGACATTATTTATAATAGTGAATCGTGATACCTTCATTCTAAAGGCCTTAGGATTCTCATCCTTTGGGATGTGTCCTTCCTTGAGATATCTTATAATTGGAACCATCCAGGACTTGGGATCCTTCTCAGGATACCCATCAGGATCCTGAATACTTAGTACTTCCTTATCCTGAGGGTTCGTCACAGGATATAAGATATGTAACATTGGTATTCGGGTTCCTTCCGTTATCCTGACTGATGATCCTAGATTCGCCAAGGCATCAGCTTCAGCATTATCCTCTCTTGGTACCTGTTCAAGTGTGAAAATATCGAAATATCCTGCTAATTTTTTGAGAATTTCGAGATACTCGATTAACTTCTCACCTTTAACTGCATAGGATCCATTAAAATGATTAGTGATTAACAAGGAGTCAACATATACTTGCAAATTCTTGATACTCATATTTTTAGCCAACTCTAATCCTGCAATTAAAGCCTCATATTCTGCTTCATTATTAGTAGCAGGAAATTCACACCTAACAGCCTGGGGTAATATGTCCCCCTGTGGCGATTTTAGTAGTATACCTAAACCTACACCTCTTACATTAGATGCACCATCAGTATATAAAGTCCAGGATTCTAAGTTTTCTCCTAGCTGCTGTACTTCTAGGTCTACTTCATTTTGAATATCACTACTAAAATCAGCCACAAAGTCTGCTAGAGCCTGAGACTTTATAGCATTTCTAGGTTCATATACTAGATCAAAGGCACTTAATTTTACTGACCACTTAGCCATCCTACCTGACATTTCGGGTTTCCTAAGCACATTTTTAACAGGATAATTAGTTTTAACATGAATCCTATGTGCCTCAAAATAATGTCTAAGTTTTTTTGATGCCATAACTAGGGCTAATATCAGTTTCTCTAAGTGAGAATACCTAGTTTCAGCATCTAATAAACTTTTACTAACATAATAAACAGGATACTGCTGACCTTCATGATCCTTTACAAGGACAGCACTAACTGCATTCCCTGATACTGCAAGATACAGGGATAATGGTTCGCCATCCTCAGGCTTCATCAATAAGGGCGCGGTTGAAAGATACTGCTTCAAATCCTGCAAGGCTGCTTCATGCTTTGCTCCCCATTCAAACTTCTTATTCTTCTTGAGGATATCATAAATCTGTTCAATGCTGCTACTCGGCCTGTTAACCGTTAAACATCCTTCATATTTGAAGGTGACTTAATATCCAAGATAGCTTTAATCTGCTCTGGACTTGCCTCTATCCCTCTTTTAGTCACCATATATCCTAGAAACTTTCCTGCCCCCACTCCGAAATGGCACTTAGTAGGATTTAGCTTCATGTTATACTGATCCAGGATATCAAATGCTCCCTTGATATCCTGGAGGTGATCCTCAGCCTTTTTAGACTTTACTACCATGTCGTCGATGTATACCTCCATAGTGTCCCCCAGCTTGTCTTTAAACATCATGTTCACCAATCTCTGATATGTTGCACCTGCATTTTTCAAACCAAAGGGCATAGCAGTATAACAATAAATACCTGTGGGTGTCATGAAAGCAGTATCCTCCTGATCAGAGGGTTCCATTTGGATTTGCTGAAATCCTGAAGAGGCATCCATGAAGGTTAACATCTCGTGGCCAGTGGTAGCATCCACCATTGAATCAATATGAGGTAGAGGAAACGGGTCTTTGGGACAAGCTTTATTCAAGTCGGTGTAATCCACACATACTCTCCATTTCCCATTTTTTTTTGCACCACAACCACATTAGCCAGCCATTTGGGAAACTTCACTTCCCTAATCATCTTGCTCTTTAGTAGCCTTTCAACTTCCTCTTGGATGATCATATTTCGTTCCGGAGCAAATTTCCTTCTCTTTTGTTGGACAGGCTTGAATGACCTGTCAATACCAAGCTTATGTGTT
>JARYGA010005759.1:0-59607 GCA_030545235.1 Helianthus tuberosus
AGACCATCTTCAAATTTGTTGGTGGCAGCTCGGTGGTTGTGTGGCTCTGGCGATTGATTCTATATTGTCATAAAAAAAAATCAAATCATTAAATTGATTTAGTCTATCTTTAGTGAATAAAAAAAAGTAGTTAATTCTACATTTTATATGGAGAATTCGAGATGATATATAAAAATTTGAATGTCATATAAGTATATTCCATCTAGTAACATGTGTATTTTAATCTACATTGTTACGTGACGAACCAAGATGATACCGTCCTAACAATATTGACACCACGTCAATTTAGACCGAACAACATCAGTATCAGTAACACGGTATTATCAAAACCGTTACTAATATTTATCTCACACGTGTTGGTATCCTTATTGACACAAGTATTGAAATTATACCAATATTGTAATGGTTCAAATAGATAACTACCGTAGACCCGCACGTTCGCGGATCAAAAACTAGTTTAATTAAAAAAATACCAAATACAAATAAGAAACACAAGAAAAAAAAAAGGGGAAATAAAAGGAAGAGTACGTCCATAGGCATATAGGTGTACGTGTAGGATTGATTGGAAGCTCCAAAAACATCTCATAAACAGACCAATGCAATGCACATGCTTGTGGCAAACTGACACCTCGCATTTGCGTAGAGTCCACAAAAATGCATCGGATATGATCTTCTTAGGGGACCCGGGGTGGGGTATAATTTCCCCGTAATATATGAGTTTCACGTGTGATAAAATCAAACAAACCACCGCCACCCATCAAACTAGGGCCGTCTCCGAAAATGGTAAAAGCCTTTTGGGCCTCGTGTGAGGTAAAAAATTGGGCCCCTTCCTATAATATAAACTCATCAATCATATATAATAAGTCACATTACGACGATAATTGTTGTAAAAATAAACAAAACAAAAGTAGTGTAGCAAAATGAACAAACTTACGTTGAAACATTACTTAAGCGAATCGTGAGGCTTTTTAGCATTTTTGAATGTAAAGTTTCTGATCAAGTATTTATAAACCATGCTGATTCTTCTCTATATTTCAATGTATCATAATTATCCATGTTCATAGAGTGAATGCTAGCATCGATTAAAATAATAAATCCTAGTTTTATATTACAAATAAATTAATACACCTAACATTAGTTTCAACACCTGGACAAACAAAAATAACTAACACTTGAATCCTTTCAGGAGAAGAACTATAATATGTTTAAACATATCCAAACTAATTTGGTAAAACAAATCTTTTCATACAAAAAATAAACCGAACTAGATATTGAGTTCTTCTAAGTTTATATTGTAGATGGTTAAATGAGAAATAGAAAACCTACAAATTTAAACAAAAAAACATATAAAATTTATTATGTAAATGGTTAAATGAGAAAAAAAAATTAAAAGAACTTACAAATTTATTGAGGCCCAAATTTAAATGTGAAAATTAAAATTAAAACTAAAAAACAAGCAATGTTACAACTGCAGCAGTGACTATAAGGGCCTTTTTATAATCACCTTTTTGAAAGCCCAAAGACAAACAAAACACTACATAAAGAAAATAAGAAAAGAAAAAGATCAGCATGGGATTCGATGCCTGCATGTCCAGTTCATCAGGGAGTGCCGCATCCATGGAACCAAAGGGTGAATTTGTGTGTACTTTTCTAACCTAATAATTATAAATATGAACTATATATTTTTTTAAACAATTTTGGGCCCCTAGATATTTTGGGCCTTGTGCGGTGGCACCTTCCGCACAGGCCCAAAGTCGGCCCTGCATCAAACTTAATGCGTGAAACTTAATTCACGTGATATTTTCGACGCGTTATAAATGGAAGCATGTGAGGGGGTGTGAGGGTTTATTGTTGGGTGTTATGAGTGATGGGCATTTCCACTAAAAAAGGTTGTGAGTGATGGAATAATGATTGATGACATGGCGGAACTTGATTGGATGTTGTGAGTGATAAATGGGTGGTGAGTGATGACAACCCCTAACCCCTTATATTCTATTATATACTATCTTAAAAGACAAAGTCGGTGGGGTTTCTCACTGGCTTTGCCTTACCCCCATAAACTTTTACAATATTGTATTTCAAGCCCCCTAGCTTTGCTACGGCCCCTCCAATTTTGGAGTATCAATTTTTGTCACACCCCGATTTCCACGTGTCACCGGTGGGCCCGGTGGGGAGTATCGTGACGTGGTTGGCAACGTATTAGTCAAACAACACAATATTTAATATGCACAGCGGAAGCAATTTGAAAGATATAATACAACCGAATTTAATATTGTAATATCAAATGTCACAATATTCGGAAGTTTATCCACAGAAGGATCGAAAATAAAATATGAAACAATAGTTCAACAGACTTCAGGCATCTTAAGCTTGCGAGACTTCTAATGATGCTAAGGAGAAATCCCAGCCAATTACGCTTAGTACCTGCATTTAATCTTTTTAGGAAAATACGTCAGTTTACACTGGTAAATACAATCAACTGACTCATTTTGGAAAATGATTGAAAATTTGTTTGGATGCACGTGGCATAAACATTTTTATTTAACTTGGGAGAATTATTTAAATATATAATCTTGTGAACGAATTACATGTTCCTTGTGCGTTCAGTAGCCCGGATCTTGTCCGGGTTAAAGATCAATAGACACACCACAATATTCTTTTAGGCACTAACGGGTGTACACCTACACCCCGCGCTTAAGTCGTGGCCATTTCGTAAAATGATGCCAAGGATATCCGGGACATGGTCATTAACCCCCCCAAGGCTTTAAGTAACAAGACTGTTTAAACGAGCCGATCAAATTATTCAATTAACCACCCAACGATGGAAGATTTGATGCCTGATCAAGCGGTATGCTATATACCGTAACCCAAGCCCGTATAGGGAAAATAAGTTAAAAGTATTTACCTGAGCAATGTATAAATCACAATAAGCAAAATGCACGTAGCTTTTACTGGTCCTCCTAATCTGGAACGAAGGTTTATAACAACCTATTAGAATCCTAACGGTCTTTAGTTAAGCTTAAGCTTAGACCGGTTAGTTTCAAAGACACGGTTCGTACGCACGATTAAGCGAAGACCGGATAGAGTGTGATTTAGACCCGACAAGTTCAGAGACTTGTTTAATATGGGTATTTCATACACATTCTGGATTTTGAGATAAAACCGTTAAGGTTTGACCCGTTTAGGCTAATTTATGTAAACTAGTTACATAAACCGAACCGAACGCGTAATAAGCGTAACGGGTATTCATGAGAGCTATTTACAGATTTCCTAAGTTAATATGCTTCATATATGTTGTGACATCAGTAATATGTCTTTTATTATGCCCGAAATGAATTTAATTATAAACTATGCCCCGTAGGGGTAGTTTGGTCATTTTAAAGGTTATAAAAGAGTTTAAGTATTTACCTGAGTTACAGGTCTGATGTAATCAGCAAAAATACTTATTTTACCAAGTTATAACAGTAGGATAAAGTACATATGTGAAATTTAGTAATTATAACCAAACTATGCCCCGTAGGGGTATTTTGGTAATTTCACATAAGCCGAAAAGCTCAAAAATGAAGTCTGGGTTTATCAACCTTTGCTTACTGTTAAAACATTATAATTTGCCTCAAATATCAGTAGGTATCAACCCTTTTATGTTTATTATAGTTATAGCACATACTATGCGTTAAAAAACGCTTAAAAAGGCGATTAGAGGCCATTTCCGGGTTTGATACATAAATCTGATATTTTTATATTTCCAGAAGGCTTAAAATAATTTATTTATCATATGTGATCAGTAGCAAAAGGTTTGGAGTCGTTTAGATATGTAAAACTCATTTTATAGCCCGTAAGGGCAAAACCGACAATTACCGGATTAAGCCTATGACTATAAGTTATGCTCAGCCTAAAATTAATTAAAAATCTTTAAAAATCCCAAAATAATATATTACATCAGTGGGTAAAGAGTTTGATATCAAAAAGTATGTTTAAGTAGGCTATACGCTAATTACGCCGTTTAATTAACATAAAGCTTTAATTTTACGCTAACGAGCATAACTCTTAATCTACACCTCAAACTGATGTCAAATTTTGCATACAATTTTATATATCAGTAATTAAGGTTTCTACTCTTTTACATTTCCAAAAATCACGTTTTAAGGTGAAAAGGGCATAATGGTCAACATATGAGCAATTAACGGAATCATGCATATTAATTGGATAACTAATGATCCGAGGTGTATAATCACAGAGGGTTATACTAGCATGTAACCTGGTCCAAATAAAGCGCTAAGTCATTTCTAAAACATGCCATAACGGGTCAGAACTGAAAGTCAAAGTATAAGTCAAACTATGCGACTTTCGGTTCCGAACCGGGTCTAAACAAGAAATTGTCGGGTTGAACATGTTTAGACATGTCCTTACACTAATTACCAAGTTATATTAATGATCAAACAGGTTATATGTGTTCTACATTGCTAATCATGCATAAATTGTAATTTAAACTTCCTGTTGACTTTTTAATTACAAGTTTGACCCGACATTAAACCTAGTTAGAGTGGGAATCAGGGGGAACCCTTTTGAGGTTTTATTACCCACATAATTACCAACTTATAACTACTTTTGATTCGACTAATCACTGGACCATTAGTGATTAATCTTAAAGTCAACCGTTAATTACGACGGTTTGACTTCTAAGCTAAAACTAAGCTAAAACTTAATTAAGAAAGGATTAGCACACTTACTGAAGTCCTATGCACGAAATGGAAAGCTTAGAGGAAGATCCTTAGCTCCAGAAATGCTCCAAATGTGCAGATGAAGGTGTGAAGAACAATGGTGCATATCATGGCCTTTATATAGTGTTTAATCCACCACAATTCTTTGACACATGAGTCTACAACCCACCACAACTGATCAACACATGTTCCTAGTGTTTAGGGGTTGTTTAGAGGTCAAGGGATATGAGGAAAATTGTTTAAAGTCAGTCCCCAACGTTTAAACAGCAAACAGTCCCGTTTTCTGTCGCTGGCACCCCCTTACGGACCGTAAGGGGGTGGCTTACGGTCCGTAAGCCTATGGTCAGAAGCATAAAACTTTTGTTCTTTCAGGATTTCGAAAGGGCAACCTCATATTCCGTATTTGGGGCCTCAATTATCAGTTAGGGACCTCCCAAAATGGCCTTGAACAGTTACATACCCTACCATTTTGAATTGTTCGCTTGAATTCTTATTTGAAAGTGCCGAACAATGAGGTTTATCGAGCTTTTCTTCGTAGGAGTCCACCATTTCAATTATTGTCAAGAATTTCTGGATTTAGATGTTTAATATTATATACTTGGGTCTTGGGATTTATAATTGAGGTCGTTCAGAGGTAAAGATTAACATGACGCCACTTTTAAATCCTGCCAAAACATCTTTATTACATCCGGGTTTACAACGTGTTTTGTCTTTCATGACACGTGTCGTTATTTCATTGAACACGAATTGTTACATCCTCACCCCCTTAAAATAAATATCGACCCGAGATTTACTGAAATAAATAAGGGTACTTTTCTTTTATGGTGGATTCAACCTCCCACGTATACTCGGGACCTCTACGGGCATCCCATTTGACCTTTACAATAGGTACATGCTTCCTTCGAAGCTTCTTTACCTGTTGTAACAACTCTCATCAAAATTCATATTTATTTAATTAAATTGACCAATAGGAAACCCTAATTGAGAAACTCAAGTGATTCTGAACAAACCCTAAAATTTTCAAGATAGTTGGAATCAGGATCAAGGCCCCTAAAACTCAGGGGGGGGGGGGGCAAACCCTAGTTAGTATTATCTTAACAGTTTTACGTGTAAAATGAAAATGAACGCAAGACCAACTCAGCAAGGCTACTATTACACGGGGCTACCCTATGAAGAGTAGGCACCCCTCGCGCCACGCGACACCCCCTCGTGCTACGCGAGGGGGGAGGTTTTTCATGTATAAATTGGAATGTTTGGGACTTGATTTTGTGCGTTAGTTCGACGTTCAAACTCAAATTGTACGTTGAGATATTATCTGAATACTACAATAAACACACACTGATCACGAAGTGCTGCCGCAATCAGGGTAATAACTCGATCCTGCTACGATTCAATGTCCGATCGATTAAACTATCCAATGGATGTTTAAGTGCTGCCCACATTAGGGTTTATGCTTTGTCATTCGTCGTTAAATCGATGGATGTTTAAGTATCGCACTTTGTCATTCGTTGTGAAGGTTTTAATCTCGTGAGTTGTCGTAAATGTTGTATTAAGTTACTAACCTAGTTTGTGTGCTTGATTATTTAAACTAGGTTATCATGGCTAATCAGTAGGCTAAGCTCTGTTCATAACTAAATCTGCAATGTGAGTCATTCTCTTTTTATCAAAGTGCTTTATAAATTCTTAAATGTTTTCAAAGTTATAATTACGGGGATTAAGTCTTTGTAATCACCAAGTTACAGCCGGTATGTGGGGTTTTGTATACATTACTTGATAATCGTCACCATTGGGACAGCCAATGGGGGATATGACCATAGTCACAGATCCGGTCGAGTGACAAATACCGTGGGTAGTTGGTTTGATATCAGAAACATTGTAATCTCTCTTAATACTGTAAATTATAACAAACGTGTCGTTTTAGTAAATAGAATGATTCACTCAGTATTTCCCGCTGACAAATTTTTTTTAAAACATGTTTCAGGTGATTTGTTGTGATCCAAGAAAAGTGCCGTGAAGCACTATCAGCTTAAAGAAGTGGCTCAGTATAAAATAAAGAAACATGTTTTGTAAAATAAAAGATTTCTTTGTGAAATCTCAAGATTGTAAATTATCGGGTTTTATCCCGAGTTGTGAAATAAAATAATTGAGGAAATACTTCAGTTTTAAAAGATCCTGATGAAAACTTCCGCTGTAAAACTCAATTAATTAAATACCACGGGATTTTCTGTCCCGCGGCTCCTGAAACGGGTCAAACCGGGTCGGGGGCCGTGACAGAAAAAGGTGGTATCAGAGCCACTGATCGAGCCACTGATTTAAGCCAATTAAGTATTTAGAAAATACTTAATTTTTATTAATTGCTATTTTGTGATTATATGTTTTATTATCTGACTAATTTTGAACAGTATGGGCAGATTTTTATATGTTAGCTACTGTAGTAGTAAATATAAATCTTTAAATATTCTGACTCAAAGTTTTAGCACCTCTATTATCTACAGTCTATAAACCGTATTCAGTAAATAAATTTACAAATAAAACCTAGTGTGTTTTAATTTTCAGTTGTTTTGGTAGTTACCCAGTATGAAATAATATTTAAAAGTTTTTCTATAAAATTTTGTCATAATTTTAATTTAGTAATTGTGTGTATCTTGCATAAACAGCATGAGTAATCTGTCGGAAGCCCTTCAGAATTTAAATCTCTATCCAGTAAGAATAGAAGTTTCCAGAGATTTCAATAGGTATATACCAGACTTAGAAGAGCCTATAGAATTCAACGCTTTACTTCTCGAGAAACCCAAGTCTAATAAAATGGAAATTGGGGAAAGCTCTAGGCAAATTGAGGGGTTACTATCTCAAGAAGAACTAGATTTTATAATAGCAAACGATGATACTATTGAGCCTATTAATGAAAATGATTTTATTCATTCTCTTGAAACACAACTACCAATGAATTTAGAACCAGATATTCCAAACCCTTCAATCCACTCGCAAATAGACGAATGGTTGAATAATGAAATACTGTTACAAAACCATCCCTATAAGCTTTTTCCTAAGTTCAAACCAGAACCTTTACCAAATCCACCAATGAGTAACGATAATATGGCTGAACTCCGTTATTTTATCAAAGAATTAATGGATGCTGGGAATAGGATCCAAGAGATTTTGGGACAGATCTCCTGGAAATACGATGAGAAGGAACGCCGTTACTAGAATATCACCTGACAAAGGATAGGGGATTATGAAACTGTGGTTGTGTAGTAGTAATAGTAAAATCAGTATGTGTAAAATAAATAATAAAACGGTTGTATATAGAAGCATGACATAATCTATAAAACAAATGAAATATTAGAAAATTTACAATTTTGTTGTATATTCGTTTACGTGATTATGTGCAAATTAATTGTGACCTTGGATTATTTCTTTTATACTAATTATTTATCTATAAATTAGTTATCAGATGGAAAACGCTAATAATGAACCAGTTAATGAGGTTAATCAATCTGAGCAACAACCGGGGGATCAATATGTGACTAGGCAGGATATAGAAAATATCGTTGCTCAAGGGATAGCCAACGCTATTCAAGTAATAGTTACTCAAGGGATAGCCAACGCTATTCCAGCAATTGTTGTTGCTATTAAAAATCCAATTGAACCTCAACAAATCGTTCCTAGCAAACGCATTTCTGACGATAACTTCAGTAATAGCGTAAATGGAGGCGGTAATCATGTTAATAATGATAATGAACCACGGCAAGCTCCTCCTCCTAAGAAAATGAAAGCTGCAACACCTGGTTGCACTTACAAAGAATTTCTTGCTTGTAAACCCACAGAGTTTGCAGGCAATGAAGGAGCGACTGCGGCACTACGTTGGTTAGAGAAAACCGAGGCAGTAATTGCCATAAGTAAATGTGCTCAGGATGATCAGGTCATGTACGCGTCAAACCTTTTCAAAGAAGGAGCACTAGAATGGTGGAACACGGTGTTACAGGCAAAAGGAAGAAGGATGGCGTATGCTATGAACTGTGAAGAATTTAAGAGTCTTGTAGAAAGAAAATTTTGTCCCGAGTATGAAAAGGAACAAATGACAAATAAGTTTCTAACCCATCGGATGGTGGATGTAGATTGTCGAGGGTATACTACGACATTCTTCGAATATGCTCGAGTGGTACCAACCCTGGCTTCGCCAGAGCCGGTACTTATTTCTCGTTATATTTGGGGATTAATTTCTGAAATCCGTAATATCGTCAAGGCTGCGAAACCTCGCACAATTGATGATGCGGTGGATTTAGCCAATACTCTGACTGACGAGCTAGTACGGACAAGAGAAGAAAATAGAAGGAAGGAAGTAGCCCAAAAGATTACCCAAGAATTCCGTTCGGGTAACCATAACAATTTCAAGAAAAGAGAGAATGGGCAATCTACCACTAGTCCATTTTGCAATTCTTGCAAAAGGAAGCATTTTGGAAGATGCAAAGGATGTTGCAATTTTTGCAAAATTCCGGGGCATCAAGAAGAAGACTGCAGGAGGAAGAAATTTTCAGTCTGCTACAACTGTGGAGAAGCTGGACATCTTAGGCCAGATTGTCCAAAACTGAACAAACCATCTGACAATAAAGCCAAACCTGCAGAAGGAGCAAAAAGGAATGTAAGAGCATTCCGGCTGACTACTCAAGAAGCCGAGATGATTCCAGATGTGATAGCCGGTACGTTCTTAGTTCGCAAATGTTTACACAAAAGTATTATTTGACTCTGGTGCAAACCAAAGTACTTTATTCTGCCAAATTCTTAAATTACATTTAACCAGTATTAGGCAAATTTTTACAGTTGAAACGGCAGACGGAAATTCAGTTAAAATAGATAAAGTTTTGCAAGAAGAAAATATAGAACTTTTAGGACATAAATTCTCTGCAAAACTATTGCCAATTAAATTAGTTGAACTCGATGTTCTATTAGGAATGGATTGGTTAGTAGCCAACCATGCTCGAATCCTTTGTGATCAGAATTCCATAGAAATTCAATCACCCACCGGAGAAGTAATTATGATTACAGGAGATAAACCACGTAAGCCCATAAAGTTCATATCAGTAAGGAAAGTTGCTAAATTATGAACGAAAGCAAGGAATAGTATATATGATTTCAGTAATCATTAATACTAAAGATAAAGAACTTAAGGAAATTTCTGTAGTTTCAGAATACCCAGATGTATTCCCAGAAGAGTTACCAGGATTACCACCAGATAGGAAAGTAGAATTTAAAATTCATCTAATTCCAGGAACTATACCGATAGCCAAGGCATCTTATCGGTTAGTACCCACAGAAATATTAAAACTGAAAAAGCAATTAGATGAATTTTTAAGTAAAGGTTTCATACAACCTAGTTTATCCTCGCGGGAGGCACTAATATTGTTTGTTAAGAAAAAGGATGGTTCGATGAGAAAGTGTATTGATTATAGGGAATTGAATAAGGTTACAATTAAGAATCAATACCCATTACTTGATGATTTCTTCGATCAATTCCAGGGAAATAGATATTTTCTAAGATCGATTTATGTTCCGGATATCATCAATTGAAAGTACAAGAGGAAGACATACTTAAAACTGTTTTCAGAACTAGGTATGGTCATTACAAGTTTACAATCATGCCCTTCGGATTAACGAATGCACCTGCAGCATTCAGGGACATGATGAATAAAATCTGTAAACCGTATTTGGATAAATTTGTAATTGTTTTTATAAACGATATACTTATTTATTCCAAAAGTCAGGAAGAACATTGTCAGCATTTTCATATACTCTTAACTTTGTTAAGAAAAGAGAAGCTTTACGCCAAATTCTCGAAGTATGAATTTTGGATGCCAGAAGTGCAATTTCTAGGTCATATGGTGAATCATGAAGGTATTCACGTAGATCCTGCTAAGATAGCAGCAATTACCAAATGAAAGGTTCTGCAATCCGCAATGGAAATTAGGAGTTTTGTAGGTTTAGCTGGATACTATAGACAGTTTATTAAGGATTTTTCCAAGATAACTATACCCTTAATTAAGTTAATCTGTAAAACAGTTAAGTTTGAATGGGGATCTAAACAAGAAGAAGCCTTTAGGATCTTAAAGCATAAATTAACAAAATCCTAGCCTTACCAGAAGGAACAGAAGATTTTAAAGTATACGGTGATGCTTCAAAGTTAGGATTTGGATATGTGTTAATGCAACGCAAAAAGGTAATTGCGTATGCATCAAGGCAATTGAAAAAGCACGAAGAAAACTATACCACTCATGAGTTAGAATTAGGAACTATAATTTTGCCTTAAGATTTGGAAACATTATCTGTATGGAAGTAAGTTTACTATCTATACGGATCATAAGAAATTAAGATATATACTTGGGCAAAAAGAATTAAACATGAGGCAAAGGAGATGGATGAAAATCCTAAGTGATTACAACTGTGATATTCAGTATCACTAAGGAAAGACTGAAGACGACTAGAGATCGCCAAAAGATTTATACAGATAATAAACGAAAGTCGTTGGAGTTTCAAGTTGGAGACAAAATGCTATTCAAAGTATCTCCTTGGAAGGGAGTTGTTAGATTCGGTAAGAAAGGAAAGCTAAATCCAAGGTACGTAGGACCATTTCCAGTGATCCAACATATAGGACTAGTTGCTTATCGTTTACAATTACCCGGAGAGTTAGTTGGAGTACATGATGTATTTTATGTATCCAATCTCAAGAAATGTCTATCTGACGAATTTTTGGTAGTACCTCTCCAAGATATAGAGGTAAACGAAAAGTTAAAATTGTGGCGAAACCTCTTCAGATAAAAGATAGAAAGATCAAATGATTAGTGTTAGTTCAAGTAAAATGGGATTCAAAGATAGTACCCTGAATACACTTGGGAGCTGGAATCTGAGTGTCTTCATTCATTCAATCTCGAGGACGAGATTTTTTTAAGGTGAGGAGAATGTAACAACTCTCATCAAAAGTCATATTTATTTAATTAAATTGACCAATAGGAAACCCTAATTGAGAAACTCAAGTGATTCTGAACAAACCCTAAAATTTTCAAGATAGTTGGAATCAGGATCAGGGCCCCTAAAACTCAGGGGGGGGGGGGGCAAACCCTAGTTAGTATTATCTTAACAGTTTTACGTGTAAAATGAAAATGAACGCAAGACCAACTCAGCAAGGCTACTATTACACGGGGCTACCCTATGAAGAGTAGGCACCCCTCGTGCCACGCAACACCCCCCCGCGCCACGCGAGGGGGGAGGTTTTTCATGTATAAATAGGAATGTTTGGGACTTGATTTTGTGCGTTAGTTCGACGTTCAAACTCAAATTGTACGTTGAGATATTATCTGAATACTACAATAAACACACACTGATCACGAAGTGCTGCCGCAATCAGGGTAATAACTCGATCCTGCTACGATTCAATGTCCGATCGATTAAACTATCCAATGGATGTTTAAGTGCTGCCCACATTAGGGTTTATGCTTTGTCATTCGTCGTTAAATCGATGGATGTTTAAGTATCGCACTTTGTCATTCGTTGTGAAGGTTTTAATCTCGTGAGTTGTCGTAAATGCTGTATTAAGTTACTAACCTAGTTTGTGTGCTTGATTATTTAAACTAGGTTATCAAGGCTAATCAGTAGGCTAAGCTCTGTTCATAACTAAATCTGCAATGTGAGTCATTCTCTTTTTATCAAAGTGCTTTATAAATTCTTAAATGTTTTCAAAGTTATAATTACGGGGATTAAGTCTTTGTAATCACCAAGTTACAGCCGGTATGTGGGGTTTTGTATACATTACTTGATAATCGTCACCATTGGGGCAGCCAATGGGGGATATGACCATAGTCACAGATCCGGTCGAGTGACAAATACCGTGGGTAGTTGGTTTGATATCAGAAACATTGTAATCGCTCTTAATACTGTAAATTATAACAAACGTGTCGTTTTAGTAAATAGAATGATTCACTCAGTATTTCCCGCTGATAATTTTTTTTAAAACATGTTTCAGGTGATTTGTTGTGATCCAAGAAAAGTGTCGTGAAGCACTATCAGCTTAAGGAAGTGGCTCAGTATAAAATAAAGAAACATGTTTTGTAAAATAAAAGATTTCTTTGTGAAATCTCAAGATTGTAAATTATCGGGTTTTATCCCGAGTTATGAAATAAAATAATCGGGAAATATTTCAGTTATTAAAATGATCCTGAAGAAACTTCCGCTGTTAAACTCATTTAATTAAATACCACGGGATTTCTGTCTCGCGGCTCCTGAAACGGGCCAAACCGGGTCGGGGGCCGTGACACCTGTCGATCTTCAATCGACAAAGGTTTTTCCACAAATTTTAAGCTCTCATCTATATGCACATCTGTATGCGGTATAACCAGTGATTCATCAGCGAAGCACTTCTTCAGATTGCAGATGTGGAACACATTGTGAATTCCACTGAGCTCTTCAGGTAAGTTCAACTTATAGGCAACTGACCCGACACGTTCGATAACCTCGAAAGGTCCTATGTATCTCGGGCTTAGTTTGCCTTTCTTACCAAATCGCATCACTTCTTTCCAGGGTGATACTTTGAGCAACATTTTATCTCCTACTTCGAAGTGAAAAGCTTTACGCTTCGGATCTGCGTAGCTTTTCTACCTATCTCGGGCAGCTTTGAGACGATCACGAATCTGGACAATCTTGTCCGTCGTTTCAAAGACTATCTCTGGTCCTGATAATTGGACATCTCCAACTTCCGCCCAACAAACGGGCGATATACACTTTCTACCGTATAATGCCTCAAAAGGCGCAGCCTTTATGCTGGTGTGGTAGCTATTATTGTAGGAGAATTCGATTAATGGTAAGTTCTTATCCCAACTACCACCCAAATCGATCGCACATGCACGTAGCATGTCTTCCAACGTTTGAATAGTACGCTCACTCTGTCCGTCAGTCTGAGGGTGGTAAGCCGTACTGAAATTCAAACGTGTGCCCAAAGATTGCTGGAAACTCTTCCAAAAATGTGACGTGTATCTAGTATCTCGGTCAGAGATAATAGACACAGGTATGCCATGTAAGGCTACAATCTTATCAACGTACAACTGGGCTAACATGTCGGAGCTATAAGTCTCCTTGATGGGTAAGAAATGTGCTGACTTAGTCAGTCTATCAACTATAACCCCTATTGTATCATTTCCTTTCCTTGTCTTAGGTAACTTGGTGATAAAATCCATAGTTACCATTTCCCACTTCCACGTAGGAAGTTCAGGCTGTTGTAGCAAACCTGACGGTTTCTGATGCTCGGCTTTGACTTGCGCACATGTCAAGCATTTAGCTACATAGGTGGCTACAGACTTCTTCAAGCCTATCCACCAATAATTTGCCCTTAGATCCTGGTACATCTTATTAGCTCCAGGATGAACGGAGTATTTGGAACTATGGGCTTCCTGGAGGATGACATCTCGAAGTCCTCCATAAATTGGAACCCATAATCGTCCATTCAATCTTAGAATTCCGTCTTTGCTAAGAGTTAACTGCTCCTCGGTTACTCCTAGCTTTTCATTAGGATAGTTAGCTTCCAACACAGCTTCCTTCTGTGCAGCTAACAACCTTTCAATCAAACTGTTCTTTATCTCCATGCGCTTGGCATTGATTCGGATGGGTTTCACCCTTTCCTTTCGACTCAAGGCATCAGCGACTACATTCGCCTTGCCGGGATGATATCTGATTTCACAATCATAATCATTTAAAGTCTCCATCCAACGGCGTTGCCTCATGTTTAAATCTTTCTAATTAAACAGGTGCTGGAGGCTCTTGTGATCAGAATAGATCACACACTTTATTCCATAAAGATAATGCCTCCACAATTTTAGTGCGAATACAACGGCACCCAACTCCAAATCGTGGGTGGTGTAATTCTTTTCATGCACCTTTAACTGTCGTGATGCATAGGCAATAACTTTGCCTTTCTGCATAAGCACACACCCCATGCCAGTGTGCGATGCATCGCAGTAAACCACAAAATCTTCAATTCCACCTGGCAATGTCAAAACAGGGGCGTTGCTCAACTTCTGCTTCAAAATATCAAAGGACTCTTGCTGCTTTGGGCCCCAAACAAACTTCACTTTCTTTTTAGTCAAGGAAGTTAGGGGTGCAGCAATCCTTGAAAAATTTTCAATGAAACGCCTGTAATATCCTGCCAATCCCAGGTAGCTACGAATCGCTGTAGGCATCTTTGGTTCTTGCCAGTTCATAACTGCTTCAACCTTAGCGGGATCCACTTGGATACCACGCTCACTAACCACGTGTCCAAGGAATTGGAATTCCCGAAGCCAAAATTCGCACTTGGAAAATTTGGCGTAGAGTTTCTCCTGATGCAGGAGTTTGAGAATACATCGAAGGTGTTTCTCATGGTCAGCTTGATTCTTCGAATAGATAAGAATGTCTTCGATGAAAACGATGACGAATTTATCTAAGTACGGCTTGCAAACGCGATTCATGAGATCCATGAACGCAGCCGGTGCATTAGTGAGCCCAAAAGGCATCACTAGGAACTCGTAATGACCATAACGAGTCCTAAATGCAGTTTTATGCACGTCTTCATCTCTAACCTTCAGTTGATGGTAGCCTGACCTCAAATCAATCTTCGAGAAATAACTTGCCCCTTGTAACTGATCGAACAAATCGTCGATTCTGGGCAAAGGATATCTATTCTTTATTGTGACCTTGTTAAGCTCACGATAGTCGATGCACAGACACATCGATCCATCCTTCTTCTTGACAAACAGGACTGGCGCTCCCCAAGGAGACGAGCTAGGTTTAATGAAACCCTTGGCTAGTAATTCATCTAGCTGTGTCCTCAATTCTTTCATCTCTGTGGGTGCCAACCTATAAGGTGCTCTAGCAACTGGTGCTGCTCCGGGGATGATATCTATCCTGAATTCCACCTGCCTATCTGGTGGCAAACCAGGTAGTTCTTCTGGAAAAACTTCTGGGAATTCAGAGATGACAGGGATGTCTTCTATCTTCGGTTTGGGCTCATCAATAATCACTTGTGCCATGTAGATGACACAACCCCTCTTTAAACATTTTGAAGCCTTGAGCATAGTCACTTGCTCAGGCAGCCCATACTGGGTATCTCCCCGAATGGTAAGTGGTTCACCAGACGGAGTCTTTATCACCACTTGTTTCTTGTTACAGACAATTTGGGCCTGGTTATGAGATAACCAGTCCATACCCAGAACTATGTCAAAACCGGCCAACTTAAAGGGAAGTAGAGACAGAGGAAAATAATGGTTCTTAATGGATATAACACACCCAACTAACACAGTTGAGACGGTTTCTAGTGTACCATCTGCTAACTCCACCTCATAATTCACACTTAAGGTTTTGACAGGTAATTTCAACAATTCACAAAACTTATTATCAACGAAGGACTTATCAGCGCCTGAATCAAATAGTACTCTAGCATAGACGTCATTTACAAGGAAAGTACCTGTAATAACGTTGTCGTCTAGCACTGCTTCTTTGGCATCCATTCTGAAGACTCTAGAATTAGTCTTCTTGGCCTCCTCAGGCTTCTTGGTGTATTTAGGGCAGTTGGTTTTAATGTGGCCCTTTTCATTGCAACGGTAGCACGTTGCGTCTTTCATCTTCTTGCAATCCAAGGTTTTGTGATCCGTGGACTTGCATATACCACAAGCATAGGTTTTTGACTGAGTCTGTGAGTTCGACTCAAGTCTGCACTTTCCAAAGTGCTGTTTCTTGCAAATTTTGCATTTGGGCTTCTCACCAGAATTATGCCCATCTTTCCTTGACTCCGATCCTTTCTTGTTGTCACCATTCCCACGGTGTTTCTTGTTCGATCTGCGTGAACTATCATCCTCACGTTTTCTCTTCTCAGCCTCCTTATTCCTCAGCGATCTCTGCCTGACCGCATCCAATGTAAGGGATAAAGATATGTCATCTACAGACCTAAAAGTAGCTGGCCGAGAAGCTTTCACGCTTGCCTTGATTTCCGGGGCTAAACCACCGATAAAACGAGCTATTCTTTTTGGCTCCGGGGTTACCAGATAAGGAACCTACCGGGACATCGTGTTGAAGCTCGTTAGGTAAGCTTGACAGTCAAGGTTTGTCATCACTAATGATAGAAAATCAGACTCTATCTTCTCCACCTCATGTTGAGGGCAGTAGTTTTCCCTGACAAGGGCAACAAATTGATCCCACGACATGTTGTACAATGGGATTTTTCCGGTGGCTTGAATCAGAGATCTCCACCATGCTAAAGCTTCACCCTTAAAAGACTGCGACACAAACTTGACCACGTCTCTCCCAGCGCATCCGCTGATATCTACAACCGTATCAATCTCATCCAGCCACGTCATACAGTCAATGGCTCCTTTCTCCCCAGTGAAATCCCGGGGTTTGCAGGAAACGAAATATTTATAAGAGCAACCCTTGTCACGGGGTCCCTGATTTAGTATAACCTGCTGAGATGGAGCACTGTGGTTCGAGGAGTGTCGATCATCATCTTTTTTCGAGTCGTCCTTCTTGGACGGTGGCTTTGAAGGCTGCGTAGATAGGGTCCTACTACGAGTCCCACTATACTCTTCATACTGCCTTTCCAAGGCTTGTGTAACTGCGCCGTCTATTATTGCTTTCAATTCAGCACCCGTTAAATTAATTCGGGCGTTCTCGTTATTCTCCACTGGATGACTATTACCCTCGTCCGAGTTAGCCATTTTAATTGAACTGTTGCAGAAAACAAGGACAATAGTTTATTTGGGAGTTTATTATGGAATTGCCCCTTAGGGAAATTCATTAACCATGGTAAACAGAGACCATATTTGGTTAATTTATAAATCAGATTTATTTAGGATTTCAATAATAATTTATCCTAATTATAAAACAATAACAGTTTTATTTGTGGCACAAAAGGCCTAGTCACATGGACACTTTTAATTTATAAGTTATGATTTCAGAGAATCATAACATGAAGGTATATTGGCACAATAGGCCTAGTCACAAGGACATTTATAAATTATATGCTAGGATTTCAGAGAATCAAAGCA
This sequence comes from Helianthus tuberosus, assembly GCA_030545235.1. Classification (NCBI taxonomy): domain Eukaryota; kingdom Viridiplantae; phylum Streptophyta; class Magnoliopsida; order Asterales; family Asteraceae; genus Helianthus; species Helianthus tuberosus. The sequence goes on from JARYGA010005759.1 coordinate 17,780, forward strand.
TTTGAGGTTTGAACCTAGTTCATTACCTTTATCTGACAGGGAGTCATAGCTACCACTGTCCTTTGGCTCATATAGAAATGAGCAGGGCCCGTAGGCACGCATTACCACGTATGGTACAAGTATGATCATCTTAATTGATGATTTACCCCATGATTCAGAGATCATTTAATTGGGTTTGGAATCTTTGAAAGATCCTTATATAATATAATAACGTGTGTGATTTCAAATGAATAACATCTGCCAGGAGTGTTAACATGTTTTCAGATGTTAACAGGGATACGAATCTTTTAAACAGGTCTTACCATCTTGGCACGGCCTTATAATGACCCGAAGGCTAGGTTTCACACTTTAAGATTCTTATTTAAAAATTTACATAGGCAGATATTTATTTAAAAGGAATGATTTTTAATTCATTGATTTCATATATAAATTATTTATGCACATAAGGCAAACATGAAATTTATAAACAACATTCCATTATTTTATTAAAATATTACACGCTGCCCTAAACGGGTCTTTTCAAATACCAAACTTACCCACGCAGGGGTTTAAACAAGTACTTACCCACGCAGGGGCTTAATAACAAACATAATAGTCCACGCAGGGACTTACACAATAACATAACAGTCCACGCAGGGACCTAAACAATAACATACCCTCGTAGGGGTTTACAGAAAGATAGACCCACGCATGGGCCAAAATAAACAACATACATACCCATGTAGGGGCTTACAACGATTGGAAGGACTCAGTGGTCCTTCTTGCTTTTTCCTTTGATCAAGCTTGCCAATCCTTGGAAGAAGCTCTGTCTCTCCCTACGGTCACGGTGGAAGCCTCGCTCTACTTCATCCAACCTTTGTAGGATTTCCTCCCTTTCTGGGGGAGAAAACCGTGGCGGCTGCGATTGCGTCCGGATAATAGGTCTAGGAGGTATCTGGTATCCCTGAGTCGGGTAACCTACTCCCCATGGAGCTCCGTATGGTCCCTCCGGGTGAAGAGCGTTATAATTGGCCGCTACCATGTAAGGGTCGGCCTCTGCGTAACCGTAGTTGTGGTGAACCGGCGGCTCAAACGGGTTGTATGCCATAGAACCCGTATATGCTGGAATTGGGTTATCAAAACCCATCGGCGGTGGCTGTTGAACAGCTGGGTTAGAGGGTCCACCCATTTGTGGGTCCTCCTGATGTGGCGGATAGTGGCTGCCACTGGATTGACGTGGGGAACTGAAATGGAAATCCCCTGCTCGTGACGACATGCGCGCACCGGTTCTCCTTCACCTTGGCGGTTGCGGAGGTGCCGGCTGCACTGGCGGCGGTGGAGGCGGTGGCGTGACTGCCACGAATCTAGAATCCTCATAGGGATCCTGTTGTTGCTGCGGCTGCTGCTGCTGAGGCGACGAAAGGTGAGGAGGTGTATAGTACCATTCGTGCCGGGTAAACATAGCTTGGAAGCTATCTGGACCAACATAGGGTGATCCGTGGAACGAAGATCCGTCGGAGATCTCGATGGGATGATTTGGCGTACCACTAGCAGGTTCGACGGGATCCGTGTCCTCGTCCATATCCTCCGCGTGATCTCCGGAGTAGTGATCTTCTGGCCCCAGTGGGTTAAAACCCACGGGTTCTTGGATGTAATTGGCCGGGTCAAACCGGCCCCTGAAAGCAGGTGTGGGGTCCCCGAAAGAATGATGCGATAAAGATCGCTGTAATGGTATGTAGGAGGGTTGGGGGTTGTTGGGTTCGTACTCCGGTTGTGGCCCGTAAGGGTTTTGGACCGGAGGTGTAGAGCTGTGTGATACCGATCGTCTGGCTGGTTCAAACAAGTTCCTCCTGTTCTACCGAGGGTCGTCACTCTCGGTAGTAGATGGAGCTCGCACATGTGATGGTCCAGCTTCATTATCATTGGGGGCGGTGATTGGCCCCTTGCCTCTTCCCCTTCTCCTGAAGAATTTTGGCGGCATTTTTAATTCCTGTCAATATGTCATGAGATAACAATAACAACATATAGAAATTAAAGGACAAAACAAAAACCAAACAAGGTAGAATTTGTCCTATGTTATTTGTCTAGACTCGAAAGTTTAGAAATGTGCAATTGTGTTATTGAGATTAAACACAAAAGGCTAGTGTTTAATTCACTCAATGTTGGCTCTGATACCAACCTGTTACACCCCGATTTCCACGTGTCACCGGTGGGCCCGGTGGGGAGTATCGTGACGTGGTTGGCAACGTATTAGTCAAACAACACAATATTTAATATGCACAGCGGAAGCAATTTGAAAGATATAATACAACCGAATTTAATATTGTAATATCAAATGTCACAATATTCGGAAGTTTATCCACATAAGGATCGAAAATAAAATATGAAACAATAGTTCAACAGACTTCAGGCATCTTAAGCTTGCGAGACTTCTAATGATGCTAAGGAGAAATCCCAGCCAATTACGCTTAGTACCTGCATTTAATCTTTTTGGGAAAATACGTCAGTTTACACTGGTAAATACAATCAACTGACTCATTTTGGAAAATGATTGAAAATTGGTTTGGATGCACGTGGCATAAACATTTTTATTTAACTTGTGAGAATTATTTAAATATATAATCTTGTGAACGAATTACATGTTCCTTGTGCGTTCAGTAGCCCGGATCTTGTCCGGGTTAAAGATCAATAGACACACCACAATATTCTTTTAGGCACTGACGGGTGTACGCCTACACCCCGCGCTTAAGTCGTGGCCATTTCGTAAAATGATGCCAAGGATATCCGGGACATGGTCATTAACCCCCCAAAGGCTTTAAGTAACAAGACTGTTTAAACGAGCCGATCAAATTATTCAATTAACCACCCAACGATGGAAGATTTGATGCCCGATCAAGCGGTATGCTATATACCGTAACCCAAGCCCGTATAGGGAAAATAAGTTAAAAGTATTTACCTGAGCAATGTATAAATCACAATAAGCAAAATGCACGTAGCTTTTACTGGTCCTCCTAATCTGGAACGAAGGTTTATAACAACCTATTAGAATCCTAACGGTCTTTAGTTAAGCTTAAGCTTAGACCGGTTAGTTTCAAAGACACGGTTCGTACGCACGATTAAGCGAAGACCAGATATAGTGTGATTTAGACCCGACAAGTTCAGAGACTTGTTTAATATGGGTATTTCATACACATTCTGGATTTTGAGATAAAACCGTTAAGGTTTGACCCGTTTAGGCTAATTTATGTAAACTAGTTACATAAACCGAACCGAACGCGTAATAAGCGTAACGGGTATTCATGAGAGCTATTTACAGGTTTCCTAAGTTAATATGCTTCATATATGTTGTGACATCAGTAATATGTCTTTTATTATGCCCGAAAAGAATTTAATTACAAACTATGCCCCGTAGGGGTAGTTTGGTCATTTTAAAGGTTATAAAAGAGTTTAAGTATTTACCTGAGTTACAGGTCTGATGTAATCAGAAAAAATACTTATTTTACCAAGTTATAACATTAGGATAAAGTACATATGTGAAATTTAGTAATTATAACCAAACTATGCCCCGTAGGGGTATTTTGGTAATTTCACATAAGCCGAAAAGCTCAAAACTGAAGTCTGAGTTTATCAACCTTTGCTTACTGTTAAAACATTATAATTTGCCTCAAATATCAGTAGGTATCAACCCTTGTATGTTTATTATAGTTATAGCACATACTATGCGTTAAAAAACGCTTAAAAAGGCGATTAGAGGCCATTTCCGGGTTTGATACATAAATCTGATATTTTTATATTTCCAGAAGGCTTAAAATAATTTATTTATCATATGTGATCAGTAGCAAAAGGTTTGGAGTCGTTTAGATATGTAAAACTCATTTTATAGCCCGTAAGGGCAAAACCGACAATTACCGGATTAAGCCTATGACTATAAGTTATGCTCAGCCTAAAATTAATTAAAAATCTTTAAAAATCCCAAAATAATATATTACATCAGTGGGTAAAGAGTTTGATATCAAAAAGTATGTTTAAGTAGGCTATACGCTAATTACGTCGTTTAATTAACATAAAGCTTTAATTTTACGCTAACGAGCATAACTCTTAATCTACACCTCAAACTGATGTCAAATTTTGCATACAAGTTTATATATCAGTAATTAAGGTTTCTACTCTTTTACATTTCCAAAAATCACGTTTTAAGGTGAAAAGGGCATAATGGTCAACATATGAGCAATTAACGGAATCATGCATATTAATTGGATAACTAATGATCCGAGGTGTATAATCACAGAGGGTTATACTAGCATGTAACCTGGTCCAAATAAAGCTCTAAGGCATTTCTAAAACATGCCATAACGGGTCAGAACTGAAAGTCAAAGTATAAGTCAAACTATGCGACTTTCGGTTCCGAACCGGGTCTAAACAGGAAATTGTCGGGTTGAACATGTTTAGACATGTCCTTACACTAATTACCAAGTTATATTAATTATCAAACAGGTTATATGTGTTCTACATTGCTAATCATGCATAAATTGTAATTTAAACTTCCTGTTGACTTTTTAATTACAAGTTTGACCCGACATTAGACCTAGTTAGAGTGGGAATCAGGGGGAACCCTTTTGAGATTTTATTACCCACATAATTACCAACTTATAACTACTTTTGATTCGACTAATCACTGGACCATTAGTGATTAATCTTAAAGTCAACCGTTAATTACGACGGTTTGACTTCTAAGCTAAAACTAAGCTAAAACTTAATTAAGAAAGGATTAGCACACTTACTGAAGTCCTATGCACGAAATGGAAAGCTTAGAGGAAGATCCTTAGCTCCAGAAATGCTCCAAATGTGCAGATGAAGGTGTGAAGAACAATGGTGCATATCATGGCCTTTATATAGTGTTTAATCCACCACAATTCTTTGACACATGAGTCTACGACCCACCACAACTGATCAACACATGTTCCTAGTGTTTAGGGGTTGTTTAGAGGTCAAGGGATATGAGGAAAATCGTTTAAAGTCAGTCCCCAATGTTTAAACAGCAAACAGTCCCGTTTTCTGTCGCTGGCACCCCCTTACGGACCGTAAGGGGGTGGCTTACGGTCCGTAAGCCTATGGTCAGAAGCATAAAACTTTTGTTCTTTCAGGATTTCGAAAGGGCAACCTCATATTCCGTATTTGGGGCCTCAATTATCAGTTAGGGACCTCCCAAAATGGCCTTGAACAGTTACATACCCTACCATTTTGAATTGTTTGCTTGAATTCTTATTTGAAAGTGCCGAACAATGAGGTTTATCGAGCTTTTCTTCGTAGGAGTCCACCATTTCAATTATTGTCAAGAATTTCTGGATTTAGATGTTTAATATTATATACTTGGGTCTTGGGATTTATAATTGAGGTCGTTCAGAGGTAAAGATTAACATGACGCCACTTTTAAATCCTGCCAAAAACATCTTTATTACATCCGGGTTTACAACGCGTTTTGTCTTTCATGACACGTGTCGTTATTTCAGTGAACATGAATTGTTACATCCTCACCCCCTTAAAATAAATCTCGACCCGAGATTTACTGAAATAAATAAGGGTACTTTTCTTTCATGGTGGATTCAACCTCCCACGTATACTCGGGACCTCTACGGGCATCCCATTTGACCTTTACAATAGGTACATGCTTCCTTCGAAGCTTCTTTACCTGTCGATCTTCAATCGACAAAGGTTTTTCCACAAATTTTAAGCTCTCATCTATATGCACATCTGTATGCGGTATAACCAGTGATTCATCAGCGAAGCACTTCTTCAGATTGCAGATGTGGAACACTTTGTGAATTCCACTGAGCTCTTCAGGTAAGTTCAACTTATAGGCAACTGACCCGACACGTTCGATAACCTCGAAAGGTCCTATGTATCTCGGGCTTAGTTTGCCTTTCTTACCAAATCGCATCACTCCTTTCCAGGGTGATACTTTGAGCAACACTTTATCACCTACTTCGAAGTGAAAAGCTTTACGCTTCGGATCTGCGTAGCTCTTCTGCCTATCTCGGGCAGCTTTGAGACGGTCACGAATCTAGACAATCTTTTCCGTCGTTTCAAAGACTATCTCTGGTCCTGATAATTGGACATCTCCAACTTCCGCCCAACAAACGGGCGATCTACACTTTCTACCGTATAATGCCTCAAAAGGCGCAGCCTTTATGCTGGTGTGGTAGCTATTGTTCTACTTTAACAATTGACATTTCCTTCGACAACATTAGTTCGTTAATTTCTTTAGTTTACCCGTATCATTTTTTACTAAAAGAAGTATTTTTTCCGTGCATACTTTTATGTACTTATCCGTATAAATTTAAGGGTGTCTACGTTTCGAAATAAACTTTTTCTGGAAACGAGTTAGGTCAAATATAACACGTTTTCGTTTAAAAAACCATTTTACGTGCATATTTTTATGTATGCGTCTGTATCAATTCGAGTTAGTCTACATTTGGATATACTTTTTTTTTAATATAATACGTTTTCTTACTTATTTTATGTACGTTTTCATAAATTTTGTTCCGAACAGAGTGCAGTCAAATTGTGGTTTCTTTTTTTTTTTCAAAGTTTTAATAAATCCTATAGAATAAGTTATGATTGTACGAGATAGATTCAATTTACTTTATGTTATGATCCAATCGCAAATATGTTACATTGAGTTCAATCAGATCTGTCGAAACACACGTTTTCGTATGGTTAACGCATCACCTAACACTTGAACAAATCCATTTGATGTTTGCGATGTACTCGCACCGCAACGCACGCGAGCCTTATTACTAGTATACTGTTAAAAGACAAAGTCGGTGGAAACCCCACCGGCTTCGTCTCCCCTCCCCCATACTTTTACGGTTTTGCAATTTTAGCCCCTTGACTTTTGTACTTTCAAAGTTTTATAGAATGACAAATTTAGTCAATAAACTACTACTCCATTTTACAAATAGTTTGCTTTTAACACCCCAACTTTGTGGTAGTTTCCTTTTCAGTCCCAACTTTATTATAGTTTCCTTCTTACCCCCAAAACTTTATCAAATTTTATCTTTACCCTTTCTTAGCCCTTAAGTTTAAGAAATGCAATTTTGAACCACTTAACTTTTTATGAACTTTGTAAATGCCACTTTGACCCCCTCGAGAGTTTTTGGCTTGACGATATAAATTTGAGTTAGTCAGGTCGCTTATAATACGTTATGATTGTACTATATAAATTCGATTTACGTTACGTTTTGATCCAATCGCAATGCAACTATAGGATACATTGAGTTCAATCGGATACGTCAGAACGTGCGTTTTCATGTGGTTAACACATCACATAACGCTTACACTAATCCGTTCGATATATACGAAGTACCCGCGCCGCAACACGCGCGGATCTTATTGCTAGTTATTATTAATATAAAGAAGGCCATTCTCAATGAAAAAAGTATTAAGTGTATAGAATCATATTATTTATTAAATAATGAGTAAAATGCACGAATAGTCCCTGTGGTTTTGTAAAATAACACCTATAGTCCCCAACTTTTGGAAATTACACCGGTGCTCCCTGTGGTTTGATAGTTTGTTACTCGGATAGTCCCTATAGTGGATGGGGGTTAGTTTTCTCAGTTAAGTGGGTGTGAAATGACCTTAATGCCCTTACTGTATTAAAAAATCTTTCTATACTAATAAACAAAAATCCTTTTTGACACGTGTCATTCTCTGGTAATTTCTCATCCTTATTTTTTATTTATCTCTTTTATTAAATAATATTAATAATAATAATAAACATCAATTTAACTAAATCTATTTATCTCTTTTGTTTTCATAATCTGAAATTGATTTCTTTTTTAAGTCTAAAGTTTCAATCTTTAGCAATTTAAGTCTAAAGTTTCAATCTTTGGTATTTTAACCCCTTTGATTAATTTGATTTTTCACTTTTAATTCAAAAATTTTCATCTTTTGCAATTTAACCCCTTTACTTTTTTTTAACTTTCAATACAAAGCATTTCATCTTTTGCAATTTAATCTCAACACTTATTTTACTTTCAATTTTAGCCTCTTATATACTTTTCATCTTTCATAAGTTCTCCGTTTAACGTGTCATTCCAAATTTCAGAGTTAATACGCCGCAACGTGCGTGTGGGGTTCAAAGTTTTTTCATCTATTTTTTTCCTGTTTGACATGTCCGTCACATCGCGTCTATTTTTCCCCGTTTGATAGGTCTGTCGCAACGTGCGAGTCAGAGATCGACTTAGTTATTTTTTCTCGGTTTCACACAATTCGGTTTATTACGGTATCAGTACGATATACGCACTCGATATAGAAATTAATATATGTTTACATCGATCAAAAATGATAAAAGCAAACACTGGTACAAGCACCGATGTTGTTCAAACGCTATCAATCGGTTGGGAGTCACAGTAGTTGTACCAATATTCATATTGTCGCAGATAGAGTGGATAAAGTGAAAAAAAATGAAACCGGAAAGCATAAAAATGAATACAGACACTATGATATAGTGATATAGTGTCAGTTTATTGAAAGAGAATACAATAAAATAAATATGGGTATCGAAAGCGTTAGGTGTCAATTTATAGAAAAAATGGTTTCTTTTATTATATAGTATAGATTTATTCAACCCAATATAGATGTTTATTTTTATTATGATCATATTAAATAATAATAAATAAAAAATTAGTTAAGAATACATATTTAACAAAGCAAAATGTTATAATAAGTAGATAGTACATTAAAGTTCATTTGTAAAAGATAAATCTTGACGACTGTATGTGTTAACATATGACATTATATTTTATTAAACACGTGTAATATATCCGTTTTTCTTAAAGATATATCTTTTTTATTATTTATTATATAAAATTACATTTATGCAAAATAAAAAAACAAAGTAAAATTTATAATAAGTAAATAGTACACCAATGTTCATTTTTAAAAGATAAATCTTGATGACTGTTTGTATTAATATATCACATTATATTTTATATAACACGTGCAATATACGAGTTTTTTTAAATATATATTTTTATTATTTATTATATAAAATTATATTTATGCAACCCGTGTAATATTAAAAATATTAAAAGATAAAGTTAACTTAAGTGGGCCCCACCCCACCCTCACCCCCACCTCATATACCGATCTGTTTCAGTGAAATCAAAATGAGTTTCGATCAAGTTTCAATTTGTTTCGGATCGAATTTCGGGCTGTTTCGTGTGATTTCAACGAATTTTTGATCGTCTCGGTGAGAAATTGAATCAGATTTTGTTTGATGTCAGACTGTTTCGATGATTTCAGTGTGTCGTTTCGGACTTTTTTGATTCAGTATCGGTGTGTGAAGAATCAAATTTTGATAGTTTCAAACAGTTCACAATCGATTTCAGTTAGTTTTTAGTAAAAGTGACTGAAATTTAGATCGGGGTTGCAGTTTTTCATACGATGAAGAAGTTTTATTTGCGACGATATTAGGGGTTGTGTATAAGTGACGAAAAGTTTTTTTGAAGTTGCAGTTTCAAAATCTGAACCGTAGTAGAAGCTGTGATTATTTGAAATTGGGGTTGAATTCTTGGCTTGGACATTCATTGATAGAAGAAGAGCTAATGGTTTTAGTTTAAGTGACAGATTGATTTGCGATGAAAAGATAAAACCTGAATAGCATTCTTTTATATGATAGTTGTTGGTTACTGGTTTTAGAAGATATTAGTTTGTGACCGAAGAAGAAAAGAAGCAATCATAGCTGGGGGGTGGGTGGGTGGGTGGGGTTGGGGTGGGGTTGTTTTGTTCTTATAGATTGAAGAAGATGAATGGCAAATTTGTCATTTCACATTCACTTAACTGAGAAAACTAACCGTCATCCACTCCAGGGACTATCCGTGTAACAAACTGTCAAACCACATGGAGCACCGGTGTAATTTCCAAAAGTTGGGGACTATAGGTGTTATTTTGCAAAACCACAGGGACTATCCGTGCATTTTACTCTTAAATAGTTGAAATTATTAAAATGCATTATTCCTAACTATTTATGACGAAGGTGATAAGAAGAAACACTTTCATAGATCAAAGTAGGAAATGGTTAGAATAATTTTGCCATGATATTTGAGCCTTACTAAGATGTAATTGATCATCTACACCTAGCTATAAAAAGAGCATCTTAATGCTCAGAAAACTCTCGAGTCTCGAGTAATATTAGTTGAGACTTGAGACCGAATAAATAAAAAGTTTGTGAGTCCAGAGAAACAATCGTGAGGGGATGTTGAGTTTAATATGATCTCTTCTTTGATAGCGAGTGGAGTCACGAGTATTATGACTTGTAAGTTAAGCAATTGTAAGAACTGTTATGATAATAATCATATTGTATTCATCCCCTTGTTATTGTGTTATAACATTCACGTGTCTGGTATTCTTAATATATATTAATTCAATAATCATAATAATAAGTTCTAAAATTCTATGACACGCAAACATATTACTACCAAGACAATGATCAAATAATTTTAACATACAAAACGTATGAACTGAAGGTTTTGCTGAAAAAACACGGTGACATTTTCGTAATTATCAAAATTACTCTACAAATGATCCTGTAGGGTAATTTTGATCTTTGTATGGTAATTTTGATCTTTGTTCTTGTAGAGTAATATTGATCTTGTAGGGTAATTATCAAATTTATTATACAAATGTATCAAAATTACTCTGCATCAAAATTACTCCACAAATGATCCTATAGAGTAATTTTAATCTTGCAGAGTAATTTTGTAAAATGATCATGTAGAGTAATTTTGATCTTGTAGAGTAATTTTGTAAAATGTTTTTGTAGAGTAATTTTAATCTTGTAGAGTAATTTTGTACATTTTTTTAGCATTTAGTTATAAGGTTTAGATTTATGGTTTAGTTTTTAGCATTTAGTTTGGATTGGGGGGGGGGGGGGGGGGGTAGGTTTTTGGGGGGTGGAGGGTTAGTTTTTTGGGGGATCGGGGGGTTAGGTTTTTTGGGGTTTTTTTTTGTGAGTTATAGTTTTTTGATCAAAATTACTCTACAGGCACATTTTACAAAATTACTCTACAAGAACATTTTACAAAATTACTGTACAAGATCAAAATTACTCTACAGGATCATTTGTAGAGTAATTTTGATAATTACCCTACGAGCAAATAATTACGAAAATGTCCTCGCGTTTTTTTTTTTTTTTTTTGCTTTTTCATGCTATTCGTACGTTTAGTACGTTAAAGTTATTTGTACGAGAACTTTACTCTACCACCAATAACATATTTAAATACAATAAATTATTAACTTATTTGTACATAAGGCCATGGGGTATGGGGCTTGGGTTGGGGAAAAACGCCCAAGCCACGACCCCGGGTGGGCTTGGGTTGGGGCGTGGGGCGGTATGGACATGCTAGCTGGCTGCCTCCCATTCGCTCACCCCGCCACGTCATAGCGGACTTTTCAAATTTTGAATTTTAAATTCAAATGGTTTGGGGAAAACCAAACCGCCACCCGGGTCTCCCAACAACCCTTATATATTGTAACCCCCAACCCACTGGTCCCCCCATCCCACGAACCCAACCCCACCGGCTACCCACTTCTCTCGAACCCGCTAACCCACTGGTCCCCCCCATCCCACGAACCCAACCCCACCGGCTAACCCACTAGCCCCCCCATCCCACGAACCCGCTATGGCATCCTGGACCCATGAAGAAGAATTGGCTCTCGTCACAAGCGTCGTTGACGCTATGAAGGGGCGGCCACCGGGCCAAACAAAATATTGGCTGGAAGCATTCGCAGCCTACCGACATAACGTCGGTAACGACCGCCACAACCTCAACGCGTGCCAACATAAATGGCGCGAGCTACGGCCCAAGCTCGACCGTTTCAAGGCTTACTACGAAGCCGTTCCGAGCGGCGAGTTAAGCCACGAGGACCGGGTGGTTGTGGCGAACATAGAGTTTCAAGGCAAGGAGCGAAAGACGTTCGACAAGATCGACCTTTTTGAAATTTATTTAACGCTCTAGGTTTGTTATTTTGTAATTTTTAGAAATTATGTAATTTTTAGGATTATGTAATTTTTAAAATTTTAATGAAGTTGTAGTTTTTTTTTATAAATGTTGTGTGATTTTTTATAAATTTTTTGTAATTTTTTTTTAATATTCTGCCACGCGGTGCACCCAACCCAAGCCCAACCCACGCCCCGCCATACCCCGCGGACACGTAACCAGGCGGTGGAGGGGCTCCCATTCCACGTGTCAACAAATGCCCCAACCCAAGCCCCACCATACCCCACGGCCTAAGGTGTTATATATCATGTTTGGCGAGTTTTTCAAAAAAAAATTCATTTTTTACTTTTTAGTCCAAAAGTATTTGATGAATTATTTTTAACCAAGAATTATTTGAATTTTTACTTGTAACCCAAACTTTTTTTATCTTTTCAATTTAACCTTATAGCAATTTTACTTTCAACGTTGGACCACTATACTTTTCATATTTCGCAAATTTTTCGTTTTAAGCTTGGTTCTAAATTTTGCGAGTTAACACGGCGCAACGTACGTGTGTGGTTCAACGTTTTTATGTTCTGTTTTACGCTTTGTTCTAAGTTTTGCGAGTTAATACGATACAACATGCTTGTGTGGTTCAACATTTTTACGTCGTCTATCTTTTTCCCGTTTGACAAGTTTGTCATAATGTGCCGGTCCTAGATCGACTTGGTTATTATTTCCTATGTTTTACGTTTCGTTTTAATTTCTTCGCCGCAAATTCAGTGTTGATGGTCGCTTGCGGTGGTGTGACATTGATGCTATTTGGCACGGTTTTACGCCCCGTCGCAATGCGGTGAGTGCTTAATACTAGTTGTTCATAATTAATGGTTGTAACATGTGCATAGAACTTGTACTTGAAGCATCTAATGTTTGTCCGGTGAAGTAATGAAATTTCCGTCTGCCTTTCAGAAAAAATCTAATATTGGTGCTAAAAGAATTGACTATTATAAATCTTGGTTGCAATTTTGGTTCTGGGAAAATTGTATAAATTGTTAACTTGTTTTAGCTGTCTTTACTCTTTACATTGGGTCAAACTTTCATGACACGTGATTCCCTCTGCCCCTTGTGTTTACCCTTTTTTGTCACCCACAACCATAAACGTAAAACCCTTATAAGGTAATGTAATTATTAAGTGGGAAAATTATAAAACTAGCTATTGACCATATTCTCTTTCTGAACTAGCCATCGCATACGTTTTTTGAGTGAACTTTCAAGCACAAGAAGCGTCTTTCAAGCACGGGATGCGTCTTTGAAGGTCTTTCAGGAGCTAAAGCGTACGGCGTCTGGGATGCGTATTTCAAACACGTGATGCGTCTTTGAAGATCTTTCCCATGCGTCTTTCACGCCACGTGTCTATTTTTTATTGGGTTTCCGGGATGCGTCTTTGAAAGTCATTTCCATGCGTCTGGGACTTCTCCCATGCGTCTTTCATGCCACGTGTCCATTTTTATTGGGTTTTAGAGATGCGTCTTTGAGGAGGCATCTCGTGCTTGAAAGGTCGCTCCAAAAAACACATAAGATGGCTAATTTTGAAAGAGGGAGTAGTCAATTGACTAGTTTTATAATTTTCCACAAGAGTTAAATGCCATAAAAGTTAGCTTGGTTTGAAAAAAATTAACAATACCAAATATAATCCGGAGATAATAAAAAGTAATGGTTATTTTGTCTTTACTTTCTTAACCGTATTTAGAGCATTTACATCGAAGACTCTTCAATAATACATCTATATAATATAGAAGAAGAAATATAGAAAATAACAAAAGCATCACTATATTCGAATCCTTCTATAATAGAGAAAATTAGTGGTATAACCCGCGCTACGCTGCGGGTATTTAATCAATATCGGTTCAGTTATTTACAACATCGATACGATAGCGGCACTAAGTATAGCAATCGAAAGATAAAAGGCAAAAAACAATGTCCTTATATGCATAAGAGGATAGCAACACGTGTTTTACATCGATCAAAAACCATAAAATGAATACCGGTGTCAGATCCTATTAATGGTATTCGAACATTATCAATTTAATTCGGCATAGTACCAATACCATAAAACACCATATTGTAAAAAACGGTATCGACTTCGATAATACCAATACCAGTCTGATATTTATATATGTATCATTTTTCTAAAAGTCATGATTGATGAATAGGGGAAGATTCATTTGAGAAGAAAATTTAATTGAGAAGAAAAAGAACAAAGGGTAATTTCGTAAAACATTAAATAGTTTTTTCATTTATCTCATTTATTAACATTTTAAACTAATTAACTAGTCATAAAGACTAGTATCCTCCACACTAACTTTTTTTGCCTACACACATCAAAAGTTATCTTACATATTTCGAAATTCATCATACACGTTGAAATTTATCCTACACAACTCGTAATTTATCCTACACAACTCTTAATTTGTCATATATTTTAAATTAGTTTATTTTATTTTAAAAAAATATATATATATATTCTGAAGATAAGTTACAAAAAATTTAATTTAGTTAGCTATTAAAGAGGAAGACTACAAATTAATGACCTTTGTAGATGTACTAATGTACCCTTATAGTAACATTAAATACTTATATTAAATGAAGTAAAATAAAAACATTTTTATTGGTTGAAATTTCTTCTTTTTTCTTCTTACAAAAAATTTCTTCTCATTTGAACTCTCCACTTGATGAATAATATATAAGTATAAAGCTTAAAATTAATAAATCAAATAAATGATATGCTTATAATTAATTATACATGTTTTTTTATCAAAATAAACCCACCTTTTAATAATGTATTTGAAATAAGCTTTGTTTAGTTAAAAAAAATTAGAACAAAACGAACTGATATACTCAGTTTTATACATATACTTCCCTCGGTTTTCCCCGTATGTTACCTAGTTTTACTTGCAAAGTTTCCTAGATTCATGGTATGTTTGGCAAAAGTAGCTGGTGGTTGTTGGCTAGAAGCTGTTAGCTAGTAGCTGGAAGCTGGTAGCTTTAGCTTTTTAGATATATTTAGATGTTTGGCAGAGTAGCTGGACCTTTTAATTAAATGTATAAAATAACCAATATGGACATAACTAAAAAACATAATACTAAATTGCATTATCTTTAGAGATTAAAATAGTCATTTTTTCCCTAAAAGCTTGTAGCTCCTTCTAAACGCTATTAGTAGAAGCATTTAACCAACAGCTTCAAGCTCCTTCAACCAAATAAGGCTTTTTATTGAGTATGAGTTTTTTCTTAAAAGCTTAAAGCTAGAAGCTCCAAAAATGTCACACCCCAACCGATGGCGGAAACATCGGGATGAGACGAACAAATTGCTCAAAACATCATAACACTATGTGACAATATAATTTAAATTAAATTTCATAGCAAGAGTAAAAATTGTCATACAAAGATTCAAATAGAACAACATTGTATCAAAACATAACATCAAAAGTAATAGATTAATCTAGGTGTGTATCTAAGTCCACCTAAATCTTGTTTCTTCTCATAACATCATCACTTCTATCAACTTGCAATATGTATTAAAATATATCAACAAAAAGTTGGCGAGTATATAAGTTTTCATACATAGCATAATATAGAATAAAAATGTTTAATGGCTCATATCCACAATGAAATACAATATGCAAGTTACTAATATGCTGAAACGGTGTACTATATGTTCAAACCCAAGTATACAACGCGTTAATTTTGCCTATCCCAAGAGAGTAGCGGGAGGTTAACATGTTTAACTTAACAATACCCCAAGACTAATGGGCGGTGCGTTAATCCTATAGCGCTATAATTGTTAAGCTAGGCTAGCAAAGTTAATGAGCATATATCGACACAAAAAAAGTTTACATAGCATACAAGTCTAACAAGCATCATATAGTTTCATGTTAAGCATGGATAGAGATTAAAATAGTTTAAGTGTCGCGTGATTTGTATAACATACATGTTGCACCCAAAGTGTAAAAAGAAAAATAGGTTCGAGTATACTCACGGTTTAGCAAGCTTTCCACTTGATAATCCGCGAGGGTTTGTTGGTTGATTAGGATGGTGCACCACGTCCTTCTACACGAAGAAACATAGGTATATGAGTATTGGACGTTAACGGAAGATTAAAGATTCGGAGTTTAAAGTACATGGAATTAGACATATGAGAAAGTAATCATCCATCACATAATACTTGTTTTGACACTATGAAACTCAAAAGAATTTAAATGTTTTCATGGGTCCAAGATGCCCATTAGAATCGTAACAAGCACTATGGTCTTTAGATGATGTAACCTAATAATTTGACAAATAACCACTAGGTTATCATCAAGGGTTTGGTTACTTAGATAATATATAGGTTATATGGTATATAGTATAGATTCTAGTCCATAACATAATACAAGAACATCATATAAGTCATGCATGACGTAGGAAGATAAATCTTCCATTTAGGTACCCCTTTGGTATTCACAACTACACATGTTGTCATAGACAACAAGGAGGGTCAAGAATATACAATAAAGGATGAAATAACTACAACTAATCTAAGAAAACATCAAGTGATGTGTGGATTTTCTAGTAGGATAGCCCAAGCTAACCTCATAATCACACAATCTTAAAGCTTTAAGCTTGTTCATCACTTATGGGTAAAAACCCTATCAAAACAGAATGTTTATGAGGACTAAACCTCTGTATTTGCATGTCACAACCTTGTTTTTAAGCCCACCTAATCATAGACTTGATTATGAGCATAAGGACATAGGAATGTGTTGAGAAATCTCAATTTAAAGTGTGTTAAACAAGTGTATTACAAAATCAGAAAGTTTATTACACTTTGGAGCCTTTTATGATGATGTTCCAGCCTTGGTTTTCCATGAAAAACCTGTGGAAACATACCTAAGATTGTTCCAAGTGATTAGAAAGAAGAATCAACGAAAAAGGAAGAGTAGAAGTGAACTTATGGTCACTTTAGTAACTTGTGACGAATCTGACTTTTGCTTCTGATTATCAGCTGATTGAGAGTGTTTTGAGTTTGTTTTAAGTGAGTTGCAAAGTGGAAAAAGTATGGAGGAGGCTTGGGTTATATAGGGAAGCATTAGGGTTAAGGTTTGGTGAGCATTTAATGTAAGAAACACAAAACAACTCAACAAAACACAACAAAATGGCCAATCCCGTAGCTGGAATTGTGTTTCTGCGGATTTGTTGGTCTTGCGGGTCACGACTCGGAAAGGGGGAGGGGGTCACGGCCGGCGGGCCGCCCCCATGCGTGAATTTGTTTGGTTTTTGTCACTTATGCCCCCTATACTTCCATATAATGATGCTTTAGGTGTTTTCAAGGTATTTTAAGCACAAGAATCATATTTAAGGGTATGAGATGTAATTAAATCATAAAACCAATATAAAACAAGTATAAACAAGTATATTTGTCGAGATTAAGTATCAAATTTTCATAAATTGAGCATATAATCACGTGTTTGCAAGTTTGACGTATTTTACACAAATTATGAATAAAGTGTCACAGGTTTAATCAATCCAAGTGTATGAACAAGTATGAAATGTGTATAACATAAATTTAACGAAAAATATGAATTCTATTATGATCCAAGTCTCGGATCTCGGATTTTACAAAGATTACAACGAAAAGACGAATACAAGAATACAAGATTTCCAAAAATAGAAATACAAGCAACGCTTTCTAATTATGGAAAGTACGAAATAGCAGGGCGTTACAGTATCCCCTCCTTTAGGAAATTTCATCCCGAAATTTAGGAAGAAGTAACAAAAAGTTGTGGTTACTTGGTCTTCATATCACTCTCGAGTTCCCAAGTAAATTCTGCGCCACGTTTTCCTTCCCATCGAACCTTAACGATAGGAATTTGACTGCGCCTCAATTTCTTGACTCCTCGGTCCATGATTTCGACCGGTTTTTCGACAAAATGAAAAGTGTCGCTAATTTGAAGATCTTCGAGTGGGACTTGAAGTCCTTCTTCAGCTAGACACTTCTTGAGGTCCGAGACGTGAAACGTTGGATGAACATTGTTGAGTTCTTGAGGTAAATCGAGTCGATAAGCCACCTTGCCAATCCTTTCGAGTATCTTGAAAGGTCCAACATAGCGAGGGGAAAGTTTTCCCTTTTTACCAAAATGAACTACTCCTTTCCAAGGGGATACATTGAGTAGTACATGATTAGCAACATTAAACTCCAAAGGTTTGCGTCTTTTGTCAGCGTAGCTCTTTTGTCAACTTCTAGCCTTGAGTAAGTTGTCGCGGATTTTAAGAATCTTATCCGTTGTTTCTTATATGAGCTCAGGGCCAGTAAATTGTTTATCACCAATCTCATGCCAGCTAATAGGAGATCGGCACTTGCGACCATACAATGCCTCAAAAGGAGCCATTTGAATACTGGAGTGGTAGCTATTGTTGTATGAGACCTTGATCAATGGTAAATGAACATCCTAACTACCACCAAAGTCGATGACACAAGAACGGAGCATGTCCTCTAGGGTTTGGATAGTACGTTCAGTCTGCCCATCCGTTTGAGGATGAAAGGCTGTACTGAGATTCAAGTGGGAACCCGTAACGTACCGGAAGGTTTGCCAAAGACGTTAAGTGAAATGACCATCATGGTCAGAGATGATGTCAATGGGTATACCAAGATGACATATGATTTCATCAGTGTAGAGTTGAGCAAGCTTCTCAACCTTGAAATCTTCACGAATAGGAAGGAAATGAGCGGATTTTGTCAAACGGTCGATGATTACCCAAATGCTATCGTGACCAAAAGATGTGCGAGGAAGTTTGGTTATGAAGTCCATAGCAATGCTATCCCATTTCTAAACGGGGATTTCAGGTTGTTCGAGCAAACCAGACGGACGTTGATGCTCAGCTTTGACCTTTGAGCATGTGAGGCATTTGGAAACATAGATTGCAATGTCCTTCTTCATACCAGGCCACCAATAGGATGTACGTAGATCGTGGTATCGGGATTTGTGTGCCTCGTTCAAAATGTGCTCATGAAGATTGTCGTGATCTGGCACCCAGATGCGATTAAGGTAGTATTGAAGTCCATCTGATTTCTTCATGAGTTGGTCGATAGAAGCACCTCGGATTTCGACAATTAGGCTACCTTTGTTGACTGACGAATATTACGCTTCACGAATGCAAGTATGAAGATCACTAGAGATTTGAAAGCAACAAATGCTACTAGCATGAGTCTTACGACTAAGCGCATCGGCCACCACATTTGCTTTACCAGGATGGTAGCGAATCTTGCAGTCGTAGTCGTTAAGCAATTCCACTCAACGTCACTGACGCATGTTTAGTTCCTTTTGGTTAAATATGTGTTGTAGGCTCTTATGGTCAGTGAAAACCACACATTTCGTACCATATAAGTAGTGTCGCCAAATCTTTAACGCAAAAACAACTGCGCCAAGCTCGAGATCGTGGGTAGTATAGTTTTTCTCATGTATTTTGAGTTGACGAGAGACATAAGCAATGACATTGTCTCGTTGCATGAGAACACAACCAATACCACGGTTCGAGGCATCGCAATGTACCATGAAATCATCATTCCCATCAGGAAGAGCAAGAATAGGAGCGTTGCAAAGCAAGTTCTTGGGAGTTTGAAAAGATTCCTCTTGCTCAGGACCCCAAGCAAAAGGTTTCTTTTTTTAGTCAACGAGGTGAGAGGAACAACGATTTTTGAAAAGTTCAAGATGAATCAGCGGTAATAACCGGCCAATCCTAAGAAGGAATGGATTTTAGAAGGAGTTTTAGGCGCGGTCCATTTCTTCACTGCTTCGATTTTGGAAGGGTCAACATGTATTCCTTTTTCACTAACAACGTATCTAAGGAATTGGACTTCTTTGATCCAGAATTCACACTTAGAAAACATCGCGTATAAGTGTTCCACAAGTAGGAGTTCGAGTATGAGGCGTAAGTGGCGTTCATGATCAGCTTGGGTTTTAGAATAAAGGAGAATATCATCAATGAAGACGATTACGAAACGATCCAAGTAAGGTTTACAAACACAATTCATTAGATCCATGAACACAGCGGGTGCGTTGGTCAAACCAAAAGGCATAACCACGAACTCATAGTGTCCATAGCGAGTGCAAAAAGCATTTTTGGGAATGTCCTCTTCGAGAACACGAAGTTGATGATAACCAGATCGAAGATCGATCTTGGAGAAGCAAGTTGCGCCTTGAAGTTACTCGAAGAGATCATCAATGCGCGGGAGAGGATAATGATTCTTGACGGTGAGTTTGTTAAGCTCATGATAGTCGATGCACACGCGGAATGAGCCATCCTTCTTCTTGACGAAAAGCACAGGAGCACCCCAAGGCGAGGTACTTGGACGTATGAAGCCTTTATCGAGGAGTTCTTAAAGATGAGTAGATAACTCCTACATCTCAGAGGGTGCAAGACGATAAGGAGCTTTGGCAACAGGAGTCGAACCAGGTATGAGGTCAATACGAAAATTGACAGATCGAGGTGGAGGAGGACCATGTAAGTCTTTAGGAAAGACGTCAAGGAAGACGCGCACAACTGGAACATCACTTACGCTCTTTCCCTTGCCCTTTTCTTCCACAACGTGGGCTAAGAAGGCAAAGTACTGTTTGCATAAATATCTGTTCGCTTGTGTGTAGGACATCAATTTCAATCCTCTTGAAGGTCGGTCTCCATAGACATGTAAGGTGTCACCAGATGGAAGAGGCAAACGAACGTACTTCTCGTGGCAAGAAATTTTAGCATGGTTCTTACGAAGCTAGTCCATGCCTACTATGACGTCGAAACTATCAAGTTGCATGGGTATAAGGTCGATAGTGAAGATGTGTTCGTTAAGAGTAAGAAGACAATCACGAAGAACAGAATCGACTAAGATGGATTTGCCATTGGCAACTTCGACGGAAAACGACTTAGGCAGTTTAGAGCGTGTACAATTTAACAAAGATTCAAATTCAATGGACACAAAGCTTTTATCCGCACCAGTATCAAATAGTATCGAAGCATAAAGATTATTAACAAGAAACGTACCATTAACGACTTCATTGTCATTTCGCGCCTGATTTGCGTTGAGGTTGGAAGCTCGTCCTCGAGCGGCTTGTTGTTGTTCCTGGTTCAGTTGAGGAAATTGAGGATGGAGATGCGTAGTATCACCACACTTGAAACAGGATCTAGCTGGTCTAGCGTTTTGAGGAGTTGGTTGAGCTTGTGGGGTAAGGTTAGAACGACAGTAAGTGGTATTGTGGCCAAAACAGTTGCAAGTAGTGCAGTGGCGACAATTGACGTTGGAGGGTGATGATAGTTGCAAGTGGTACACTTGGGATGAATCCCAGTGTATGGCTTTCGTGAGTTCTCAGGCCTAGCAGGGTTTGGGTTAACAGCTGGTAGAATCGCGTTGTAACCAGGGATCTGATGCTTTCGCTTCTTCCCCTTGTTACCACTCGATTGTTGGGTGATTTGATTGGCTGGCTTCGAAGAAACAGGGGTTGTAGCTTGTTTATCGCGAATGCGATTGTTGTTTAGGGAGGTTAATAGGCGGTAAACGACTTCAATGTTGTTAAGCTTGGCTGCCTCAATGGTATCGCGCGTGGCAGAAGGTAAACCATTGATGTATTTTCGAATCGTGCGTTCGGTGGTTAAAACAAGGTGGGGTACAATGAAACTAAGCTGTTTAAAGCGGGTGGTATAGGCTAAGTTGTTGTCATCAACCTGTTTGAGCGCCCATAATTCTTCCTCGAACTTTTGTTACTCACGCGGAGGACAAAATTCTTCCATCATAAGTTCCTTAACTTCTTCCCAAGGTAATGCGTAGGCATCTTCGTTTGAATGAATGTTTCTTTCGTTGGTCCACCATTCCAAGGCCCTATCTAGGAAGACCCCAGTAGCGTTGCGAGTCTTGAGCTCCTCAGGACATTCATTATTGATGAACGTGACCTCTATGTTGTCGAACCACTCTAGCATAGCAGTCACCCCATCGTTGCCAGTTAAGGCCTTAAGGTTGCAAGACGAGAAATGCTTAAAATTGAACGACACAGGCTTGCGCACCTCAACCTTTGAATTGACGGAGGAGTTTGGGGTAGAGCTAGCTTGGATTTCAGTGACGATCTTGGGGACAATGCGAGCAATCTGATTGGCCAGGAATGCCATCATTTTCTTTTGACTGCTGGTCTTAGACTTCTTGGTCGAGTTGGAGAGTTGGCCAGACGACATCTAAAGATTCAAAGGAACGAACGGGTGAGACTTGATCATAATGTTTGTTTAAAGAATTTGTTTTCATGAAGCGTCACATAGCATAAAGTTTCACATAATCAGATAAAATGTTCAATTTGTTTCACATAGCATAAAATGTTCAAATTGTTTCACATAGTATAATCATGAATTCCACATAGCATAACATAGATAATGAAAGCATCGTAAATTTAGTTTGTTCAGGAGAGATTATTATTGTTTTTTATTGCGAGAAACGTGCGATTTGTCTAACAGTTTTGGAATGAACGAGGTAACAAGTATAAAATCACATATAAATTGTGATAACATAAAAGAGAGGCTCATAAAACATTGGATTATTTCGGGTAGAGAAACGTTGACTATTCCAAAGTGGGTCGAAAGTTCTTTCGAATTAAAGAAACGTGCTTTGGCCTATAGGTAAGATACTCTCGTCGAGAAGCGATTAACGGTATCTTACCCTTCCAGTTACTACACGTCTCTAATAGATTGAAACAATCGGGACTTTGGCGAGATTGAAAATCGAGGAATAGGACTCAATCGACGAGATGCGGGTTTCACCCCTAACTTGACGATTTCGTACCCTAATTTGGTTGGTGCTCGTCGGGTCAAAATCAAATTTCGACACATTGACGAGGATCCACTAGAGTTTGAGTTGGAAATTTACCATTAAGATGTGGATTTCACTCCTAACTTAATGGTGTAATTTCGTACAAAATAGAATTAAGCGGAATGAGAGTCATTTACCAAATTGTGGGTTTCACGCCTATTTTGGTAAACTCGTCTCGTTTGTGTTACGAGTGTCTTCAAGTCTTCAAAAGTGTATTGTGTTAGCCTTAGGAAAGGCATGCAAGTTTAAGAGACCAAAGAAGAAGAGATAAGAAACAAATAAGGTAGAATGCAAGTAGTTTTAAACGACAAATAAGAATCAAAGTTCCTAAACTATAGACTAGGCAAAAAGCATTCATACTTCTCCTAATTCCTAATAGTTATGGCTCTGATACCAATCTGTCACACCCCAACCGATGGCAAAAACATCGGGATGAGACGAACAAATTGCTCAAAACATCATAACACTATGTGACAATATAATTTAAATTAAATTTCATAGCAAGACTAAAAATTGTCATACAAAGATTCAAATAGAACAACAATGTTTCAAAACATAACATCAAAAATAATAGATTAATCTAGGTGTGTATCTAAGTGCACCTAAATCTTGTTTCTTCTCATAACATCATCATGTCTATCAACCTGCAACATGTATTAAAATATATCAACAAAAAGTTGGCGAGTATACAAGTTTTCATACATAGCATAATATAGAATAAAAATGTTTAACGGCTCATATCCAACATGAAATACAATATGTAAGTTACTTATATGCTGAAACGGTGTACTATATGTTTAAACACAAGTATACAACGTGTTAATTTTGCCTATCCCAACAGGGTAGCTGGAGGTTAACATGTTTAACTTAACAATACCCCAAGACTAATGGGTGGTGCGTTAATCCTATAGTGCTATAATTATTAAGGTAGGCTAGCAAAGTTAATGAGCATATATCGACACAAAAAAAGTTTACATAGCATACAAGTCTAACAAGCATCATATAGTTTCATGTTAAGCATGGATAGAGATTAAAATAGTTTAAGTGTCGCGTGATTTGTTTAACATACATGTTGCACCCAAAGTGTAAAAAGGAAAATGGGTTTGAGTATACTCACGGTTTTGCAAGCTTTCCACTTGATAATACGTGAGGGTTTGTTGGTTGATTAGGATGGTGCACCACGTCCTTCTACACGAAGAAACATAGGTGTATGAGTATTGGACGTTAACGGAAGATTAAAGATTCGGAGTTTAAAGTACATGAAATTAGAGATATGAGAAAGTAATCATCCATCACATAATACTTGTTTTGACACTATGAAACTCAAAAGAGTTTAAATGTTTTCATGGGTCCAAGATGCCCATTAGAATCGTAACAAGCACTATGGTCTTTAGATGATGTGACCTAATAATTTGACAAAGAACCACTAGGTTATCATCAAGGGTTTGGTTACTAGATAATATATATGTTATATAGTATATAGTATAGATTCTAGTCCTTAACATAATACAAGAACATCATATAAGTCATGCATGAGGTAGGAAGATGAATCTTCCATTTAGGTACCCCTTTGGTATTCACCACTACACATGTTGTCATAGACAACAAGGAATAAAGGATGAAATAACTACAACTAATCTAAGAAAACATCAAGTGATGTGTGGATTTTCAAGTACGATAGCCCAAGCTAACCTCATAATCACACAATCTTAAAGCTTTAAGCTGGTTCATCACTTGTGGGTAAAAACCCTATCAAAACAGAATGTTTATGAGGACTAAACCTCTAGATTTGCATGTCACAACCTTGTTTTTAAGCCCACCTAATCATAGACTTGATTATGAGCATAAGGACATAGGAATGTGTTGAGAAATCTCAATTTAAAGTGTGTTATACAAGTGTTTATACAAAATCAGAAAGGTTATTGCACTTTGGAGCCGTTTATGGTGATGTTCCAGCCTTGGTTTTCCATGAAAAACCTGTGGACACATACCTAAGGTTGTTCCAAGTGATTAGAAAGAAGAATCAATGAAAAAGGAAGAGTAGAAGTGAACTTTTGCTCACTTTAGTAACTTGTGACGAATCTGACTTTTGCTTCTGATTCTCAGCTGATTGAGAATGTTTTGTGTCACACCCCAAAATCCACAAGCGGAGTATCACCGCAGGGAGTGTGACTTACCAGGATCCAGCCACCAATCAGATTGAACAATATAATAAATAAATGTCCAAACCAAACAATATAATTGGTGTCAAAACAATTCAACAAAGTTTAAGTTATCAGCGGAAGCATAAACTTCGAAACCCAAAACATAAGTTTAAAAGTTCATAAGTTTATCATGAACACTCAATGGTCCATGCTCCACAACGAGACCTCCCATGCAAGCTGCAACTAAGTACCTAACGACCTGCGAGGCATGTAACAACGAATCAACAACCATGTTGAGTGAGTTCACAGTTGGTTATCCATTTTAATGTTGTTCCAAAAACCATAAGTTATTTCGAAAACCATGAGTTATCCAGTTCCTTGTTTCCTAAACCATAATCAGTGGGGGCTTCCCCATGTTAACCACTAGACCCGTTACCATATCGACTACTGACTATAGTTATGTTTATGTGCCCTGCGTCAATGTCTATCATCATTGACTAAGTGCCCAAGTCCATTAGTCCACGCTCGTCCTTTGCGGCATGGTGTGAGGCTTGTCAAACCTAATAGCGCTATTTAACTAATGACCCGTTCGCCATTGGCCCGGCGATTAAGTTGATATAAAATGAGGGACTTAATGATAGAGTTTTGTCTAGTGTCATTCAATGTTGTCACCCTTCACTTAAGAGGGTGGGAGTACGTGTCCTACCCAAGCAGAACACGCAGATATCAATGTTGTCACCCTTCACTTAAGAGGGTGGGAGTACGTATTCTACCCAAGAAGAATACGCAGGTTTCCTTAGTAATCATTAACCCATTCCCAAACCACCGGGAATCCCATGCCTTGTAGAAAGTGTGAACTCACCTTAGATTAGCTCGGCAGGTAAAGAGAAGATCACTTGAGCTAATTGTGGTCAACCATGTCCTAACATGGTCACCACACAAGTCAGGTTCAAACCAAGTAATGCACGTATGTTTTCCACATGTATACTAATAGTTTACATACACAGATTTGATCATGGCATTCACTTATTATCATGGCAGTTCACATAACAGTACATAACTCATATAACAGCAACGTTCACATATTCAATCAAAGCCCAAGTGTACGGCCCAAATACTTGGGCCTGTGCTAATGTGCAAGTCCATAATAGATGTGCGAGTGCATGGCACGTGTGCGATTAGGTTGTCTCGAGTCGAGACTGTGCGGTCTCAGATTGTGCAGTTTTCACTCGAGATCATGCGGTCTCGGATCCGGTCTCAAGTCACAACAAGACCCGCAACCAAGGTCTCGAGTCTTGCTGCTTGTGCGATTGAAGTGTGGTCTCGAGTCGGACAGTGAGGTCTCGGCTCGCAACCTTTGTCGAGAGGTGCAACAAACTTCCTTATTTCCAGCCTCTAAATTCCATAACAATTGCTAACGTGTTTGGCAGTTTCAAATCGGATCAAACAGCAATTAATTCAGCAATTATGCCTAGTCATTCAACCCTAATCATCCTTTAATCAAGAACAACAACAATCGGACCATATGAATCAGCCCTAGTTTTTGTGCAACATCGAACCAACCATACAACATATCTTATATTCGAAAATCATCAACCTGTTAATATGCTTTCGGACCTTGATCATATCAATAACATACAACGCATATCAAGATTAAATCATTTACAATCAAGTTCATGCATAAAATCATATCAATAACATACAACGCATATCAAGATTAAATCATTAACATTCAAGTTCATGCATAAAATCATATCAACCCTAGTTCTTTATCATGCCATCTCTAACAGTTTACTACCCGAGTTAATCCATCCGTTTAATTCGTGTAAATCATGCAACAACTATATATATATATATATATATATATATATATATATCATATTTTGATCATACATGTTATATGTCCACATATTCTCATGGCCGAAAATCAACAAAGAACACAAACCAAGATAAAACCAAAGATACTAACCGAGAGTTTGAGTGCACACTTGTGATAGAACGAGAGAGAGATGCTGTAGCGATCCAAAAGAAGCTTCGAAGGAACAAGGGTTGTTGTCGTCGCACAAGGGGGAGGAGAGGGGAGGGCTTTAGGGTTTGTGAGTGTTTTCTTATGTTTGCAATTATGGGGATTATACACAATTCTCCTGTTGTTATGCGAAACAAGGAGTGGGCCGAACCCATTCTTGGGTTGCCCTTGGGTCGAGAGTTCAAAACAAGATATGTTGGGCCGAGAGAGGTGCATGGGTGACCAGAAACAAAGTGTGCGGCCCGGACCCTTTTGTGCGACCAGGCTTGTGTTGTGCGACCAAAGATACATATTCACATTACACACATTACACATAACATAATACAACATAACATTCCTTTAAAATCAAACACATTAACTAGTCACGTAAAGTTCAAACAAGTTACATCCAAACACAACGAAATGTTCTAAAATATGAGTTGTCACATCATCCCCAAGTTGAAAGAAATTCCGTCCCGAAATTTAGCACGTAGTCACTGAGGAAGCTAGTTAGGTTGCGTAGTTTCCTGATTTTCCTAGGGTATCACATCATCCCCCCGTTGGTTTGGAATTTCGTCTGCAGTAGTTTCAGCTTCAGTAATGGACTCACCTTTCTTGAACAACTGGGGATATTTGCGTTTCATTTCGTCCTCTCATTCCCAGGTGAACTCTGGGCCACGACGGGAGTTCCAACGAACTCGAACAATGGGTATCCTAGTACGCTTGAGGGTTTTGACTTCCCGGTCCATAATTTCCACCGGTTCCTCGACGAATCGCAACTGATCGTCGATAGTGAGTTCGTTGAAAGGAACTATGAGTGTCTCATCTGACAGACACTTCTTCAGATTTGACACATGGAATACGTTATGAACACCACTGAGCTCTTCGGGCAGATTCAGTGTGTACGCCACTTTGCCGATTTTCTCAGTGATTTCGAAAGATCCGACGTAACGCGGATTAAGCTTGCCCTGTTTGCCAAAACGAACCACACCTTTCCAAGGTGAAACTTTAAGTAGCACTCGATCCCCAACCTGGAACTCGAGTGGTTTCCTGCGCTTATCAGCGTAGCTTTTCTGACGGTCACGAGCTGCCGCCATGCGTTGTCGTATTTGGTAAATATTTTCCGTTGTGTCGACTACGAGTTCTGGGCTAGTGATTTAGTTGTCACCAACTTCTGCCCAGCATAAGGGTGATCGACATTTCCATCCGTACAAAGCCTCGAACAGAGCAGCCTGGATGCTGGTGTGGTAACTGTTGTTATATGAAAACACCACCAAAGGTAGGTGTCTTTCCCAGCCGTTACCAAAGTCGATTACACATGCTCGAAGCATGTCTTCAAGAGTTTGGATGGTGCGTTCAATATGCCCATCCGTCTGTGGATGATAAGCTGTGCTCATGTCTAGACGTGAGCCAAAGGATTTGTGCATCGCCTGCTATAAATCAGATGTAAAACGCGGATCATGATCAGAGATGATGGAAGTTGGCACCCCGTGCCTCGAGACTACTTCCTTCAGGTAGATGTCTGCTAGAGTAGAGAAGTTATCAGTTTCCTTAATAGCCAGAAAGTGTGCAGACTTGGTCAGTCGATCCACTATTACCCAAATGGTATTGTTTCCTCGTTGAGATCTAGGTAAGCCAGTAACAAAATCCATGGAAATCTGCTCCCATTTCCATGTTGGGATCTCTGGTCGCTGAAGTGGGCCTGATGGCTTCTTGTATTCGACCTTGACTCTCGCACAGGTCAAACATTTACTAACATAGGTTGCTATGTTAGCTTTCATGTGGGGCCACCAGTAAAGAGTTCTGAGGTCTTGGTACATCTTGTCAGAACAAGGATGCACCGAGTAGCGAGACTTGTGTGCTTCGTCCATCACAAGTTCCCGTAAGTTTCCAAAGAATGGGACCCAGACACGTTCCATGAAGTAGTAGGTACCGTCTTCCTTACGTTCGAGTTTCTTTTCCATGCCCCGCAGGGACTCTGCTTTGAGGTTCTCTTCCTTTAATGCTTCGACCTGAGCATCACGAATTTGGACATGAAGACTGGAGTGAATAGTAAGCTGTAACGCACGTACACGCTTAGGTTTGGTTTCCTTATGACTAAGGGCGTCGACCACAACATTGGCTTTGCCTGGGTGATATCTGATGGCGCATTCGTAGTCGTTAAGGAGTTCGACCCATCGACGTTGTCGCATGTTCAACTCCTTCTGATCGAAGATATGCTGGAGACTCTTATGATCGGTGTAAATGGTGCACTTGGTACCGTACAAGTAATGTCTCCATATCTTGAGTGCAAACACCACTGCTCCCAACTCCAAGTCGTGAGTAGTGTAGTTCTTTTCGTGAACCTTAAGTTGGCGTGATGCGTAAGCAATAAGTTTCTCACGTTGCATCAACACACAACCAAGTCCTTGAATTGATGTGTTACAATAAACCACAAAATCTTCTGTGCCTTCAGGTAACGAGAGAATAGGTGCGCTACAAAGCTTGTCTTCAGCTGCTGAAACGCAGATTCCTGAGCATCACCCCAACGGTAGGTGACACCCTTCTACGTAAGAACAGTAAGAGGCTACGCAATCTTCGAGAAATCCTTGATAAACCTTCTGTAATAACCCGCCAATCCCAAGAATTGAAGGATTTCAGTTGGTGTTCGAGGTGCAGGCCAATTCTTGATCGAGTCAACCTTGGATGGATCAACGTGAATCCCATCCTCATTAACCACATGGCCTAGAAAATGGACTTCACGAAGCCAAAAGTCGCATTTCGAAAACTTAGCATAAAGCTGCTCTGCTCGCAAAAGTTCCAGAATGAGTCGCAGATGACGCTCGTGTTCCTCCTGACTCTTGGAATAGATCAGGATGTCGTCGATGGAAACAATAACGAACTTATCCAAGTATGGTTTACACACTCGGTTCCTGAGATCCATGAAAACCGCAGGTGCGTTTGTCATCCCGAGAGGCATAACCAGAAACTCGTAGTGTCTGTAACGAGTCCTGAATGTTGTCTTAGAGATGTCCTCATCTCGGACTCTCAACTGATGATAGCCCGATCTCATATCAATCTTAGAGTAGAAGCTCTACCCCTGAAACTGGTCGAACAGGTCATCGATACGCGGTAGAGGATAACAATTCTTCACAGTCACCTTGTTGAGTTCGCGATAGTCTATGTACATACGAAAGGTACCGTCTTTCTTCTTCACAAATAAAACTGGAGCTCCCCAGGGCGAAGAGCTAGGACGAATGAAACCCTTCTCCAAGAGCTCTTGTAGTTGCGCTGGCAATTCTTCTAATTCAGATGGAGCTAAGCGATACGGTGCACGAGCTATTGGTGCTGCTCCAAGAGCTAGCTCGATTTGGAATTCGACTTGACGATGAGGCGGAAGACCAGGTAATTCCTCAGGGAATACCTCAGGAAAGTTGCGTACGATAGGAATGTCTTCAATCTTCTTCTCTTTCGCTGTGGTGTCAGTAACGAGGGCTAGAATAGAAGTGTGGCCCTTTCGCAAACACTTCTGGGCCTTAAGGAAAGAGATGATGCCCACAACAGCACCACTCTTGTCACCACGAATAACGAGGGGTTCACCGCTTGCACGAGGGATGCGGACAATCTTTTCCTTGCAGAGTATTTCCGCTCGATGTTGGGATAACCAATCCATCCTAATGACAACATCGAAGCCACCAAGAACGATGGGGATAAGGTCGATAGAGAAGGTCTGACCAGCGAGAGCGAGACTACAACCCTTAACTATGTGTGTAGCCTCAAGACTTTTACCGTTTGCTAGTTCTACCACATGCTTGGTGTTCAAGGGAATTGGTGTACGCTTAAGCATCTGACTAACTCTTAAGGACATGTAACTGGTATCGGCACCCGAATCAAATAGAACTGAAACAAAGAAATCATCCAGTAGGAACTTACCCGTCACGACGTTGGGATCGTTCCTCGCATCACCCTGACCAATCACAAATGCACGTCCCCTGGCACCATTACCATCATTGTTATCCCTGTTGTTTCCATTCCCCTGATTGTTGTTGTTGTTGTTCTGGTTCAGCTGGGGCTAGCCTCTTTTAAAGTGGCCCTCAGCACCACACTGGAAACATCCTTTGTTGTGACCCTATTGTTGTTGTTGCTGCTGGCGTTGGTTCTGTGGGGTCTGCTGCTGTTGTCGCCTCTGATTCACAGGATAAAGGCTCCTACAATCTTTTGCTGCGTGGCCTAGTTTGTTACATTTCTGACAGTTGTTCTTGCTACACGGCCCGCTGTGGTGCATGCTACATCGGTTGTACTTAGGGTGGTTTCCCTTATACCCACCCTGACCTTGATTACCAGAAGACTGTTGACTAGGGCTTTTGTAGTCGTCAGTCCTTCGCTGTTGAGACTGAGTCTGAACAGAACTTGAACCCTTGCTTGAATTTCCATCCCATTTGCGTTTGTTGTCGTTTGGAGCATCAGAAGCAGTGGTAGCGCTAACACGCTTAGGCAACTTGTTCTGCTCGACTGCCTGATCAGTGAGACGGTGGGACAGTCGTATAACCCGCTGGATTGTAGGGAGGTTAGCTGAAGTTACCATGCTTTGAATCTCTGGTACTAAACCTTTGATGTATAGCTCGATACGTTTGTAGGTAGGATCCACCATGTTGGGGCACAAAGCAGCTAATTCATTCGATCTCTTAGTATACGCTTCAATCTCGGACCCTGTCATCTTTAGATTGTAAAACTCCACCTCTAGCTTGTGAATGTCATCACGATGACAATACTCTTCTTTGATCAGATCATTAAAGTCATTCCATGGGGTGGCATTAGCAGCTACCAACCCTAACATTTGCACCTGTGCGTTCCACCAAGTCAACGCAACACCTTCAAGTGTTCCCGTAGCAAACTTTACCCTACTGGCAGCAGGGCATTCACACATTTCGAAAACAGATTCGATCTTCTCGAACCAGTGGATGAGACTACGGCTCCTTCAGTGCCGTTGAAGGTACTTGGTCGGCAATCCTTGAAGGTCTTGAACGTACACACGTGAGGCTAAACATGTTGACCTCCTGCTTGAGCTATTGCGAGAGCCTCAGCAACTCGTTCGTTGATTAGAGCTGTCAGCTGGGCCTGAGTCAAGTTGAGACATCCACTCATGATCTTCACATCAAGAAAAGCACAAATAAGAACGGTGACGTAGAGGTGTGAATAGTACGAGACGACAGAAGAGAGCAAGCATACAGGGTTTCAGGCAAAAAGTTGTTACATTAAGCATACAATAAACAATACACTATGTAAACTAACAGGCAGACAATACAAACATAAACCATATTACCTATAATGTCGAGTCTTGCAAGTGGAGCGAAGCGTCGTTGTGGATCGTTGAGCACTGAACAGGTTATAGTCTGGTTTTTATCAAAAAGCTTTTTCCCCTTTTTAAAACCAAGTTCACTATAACCAATGACTCTGATACCAATCTGTCACACCCCCAAAATCCACAAGCAGAGTATCACTGCAGGGAGCATGACTGACCAGGATCCAGCCACCAATCATATTGAACAATATAATAAATAAAAGTCCAAACCAAACAATATAATTGGTGTCAAAACAATTCAACAAAGTTTAAGTTATCAGCGGAAACATAAAGTTCAAAACCTAAAACATAAGTTTAAAAGTTCATAAGTTTATCATGAACACTCAATAGTCCATGCTCCACAACGAGACCTCCCATGCAAGCTCCAACTAAGTACCTAACGACCTGCAAGGCATGTAACAACGAATCAACAACAATGTTGAGCGAGTTCACAGTTGGTTGTCCATTTTAATGTTGTTCCAAAAACCATAAGTTATTTCGAAAACCACGAGTTATCCAGTTCCTTGTTTCCCAAACCGTAATCAGTGGGGGCTTCCCATGTTAACCACTAGACCCGTTACCATATCGACTACTGACTGTAGTTATGTTTATGTGTCCTGCGTCAATGTCTATCATCATTGACTAAGTGCCCAAGTCCATTAGTCCACGCCCGTCCTCTGCGGCACGGTGTGAGGCTTGTCAAACCTAACAGCACTATTTAACTAATGACCCGTTCGCCATTGGCCCGGCGATTAAGTCGATATAAAATGAGGGACTTAATGATAGAGTTTTGTCTAGTGTCATTCAATGTTGTCACCCTTCACTTAAGAGGGTGGGAGTACGTGTCCTACCCAAGGAGAACACGCAGATATCAATGTTGTCACCCTTCACTTAAGAGGGTGGGAGTACGTATTCTACCCAAGAAGAATACGCAGGTTTCCTTAGTAATCATTAACCCATTCCCAAACCACCGGGAATCCCATGCCTTGTAGAAAGTGTGAACTCACCTTAGATTAGCTCGGCAAGTAAAAAGAAGGTCACTTGAGCTAATTGTGGTCAACCACGTCCTAATATGGTCACCACACAAGTCAGGTTCAAACCAAGTAATGCACGTATGTTTTCCACACATATACTAACAGTTTACATACACAGATTTCATCATGGCATTCACTTATTATCATGGCAGTTCACATAACAGTACATAACTCATATAACAGCAACATTCACATATTCAATCAAAGCCCAAGTGTGCGGGCCAAATACTTGGGCCTGTGCTAATGTGCAAGTCCATAACAGATGTGCGAGTGCATGGCACGTGTGCGATCAGGTTGTCTCGAGTCGAGACTGTGCGGTCTCGGATTGTGCAGTTTTCACTCGAGATCATGCGGACTCGGATCCGGTCTCGAGTCGCAGCAAGACCCGCAACCAAGGTCTTGAGTCTTGCTGCTTGTGCGATTGAAGTGTGGTCTCGAGTCGAGACAGTGAGGTCTCGGCTCGCAACCTTTGTCGAGAGGTGCAACAAACTTCCTTATTTCCAGCCCCTAAATTCCGTAACAATTGCTAACACGTTTAGCAGTTTCAAATCAGATCAAACAACAATTAATTCAGCAATCATGCCTAACCATTCAACTCTAATCATCCTTTAATCAAGAACAACAACAATCGGACCATATGAATCAGCAAATTTCAATTTCTAACATGCAATCCTAGTTTTTGTGCAACATCAAACCAACGATACAACACATCTTATATTCGAAAATCATCAACCTGTTATTATGCTTTCGGACCTTGATCATATCAATAACATACAACGCATATCAAGATTAAATCATTAACATTCAAGTTCATGCATAAAATCTTATCAATAACATACAACGCATATCAAGATTAAATCATTAACATTCAAGTTCATGCATAAAATCATATCAACCCTAGTTCTTCATCATGCCATCTCTAACAGTTTACTACCCGAGTTAATCCATCCGTTTAATTCGTGTAAATCATGCAACAACTATATATATCATATTTTGATCATACATGTTATATGTCCACATATTCTTATGGCCGAAAATCAACAAAGAACACAAACCAAGACAAAACCAAAGATACTAACCGAGAGTTTGAGTGCACACTTGTGATAGAACGAGAGAGAGATATGGTGTAGCGATCCAAAAGAAGCTTCAAAGGAACAAGGGTTGTTGACGTCGCACAAGGAGGAGGAGAGGAGAGGGCTTTAGGGTTTGTGAGTGTTTTCTTATGTTTACAATTATGGGGTATATACACAATTTGTCACAACCCCCGATCCCAGGTTTCGCGGGGAACGGGCGGCCGCGAGCCAGTTTCTGTGGTATCGTGTATTGTCTAATTTGGCAGCGGAATTTTTCATCAGGACCGTAGTTAGGAAATGTTTATCAGAGTAAAATACCATATTTTCATAACATTAAACAAATGGGTTAAAACCCAAGTTCATAGTACACACGTTTTCATAGGAATAAATCCTATTTATTTAATAAAAACATCTATTTTATTTTTAGGTAACTTTATTGCCACTTTTCCAAGCCTTAAGTGCTGTCCAGCTAGCTTCTATTTGGCTTTCACATTTTGTTACCTGAAACGCATTTTAAAAACATTTGTCAGTGGAAAATACTGGTGAGTGAATCCCAGTTTCATCAAGTTTAAATAAAAAGTCACAGTGTACAGTATTGAGGGCGATCCCGCAATTATATTTGTTTACAAGACATCACAATTAACATCCATTGTACTGTCGAACCCGACTTGTGGACATGTTACTCCTTGACCAGGTGGTAACAAATTTTGTATACAAAACCCCAACATACTCATCATAATTGTATTCTTACAAATACTCAATAACTGTTATTCGCATGGAAAAGTATTTAAGGTTTTGTAAAAACACTTAACAAAAGGTTTACAAAAAGTGGATCAACTCACATTGCTGTCTTAGATTTTTCGTAAGGGTTTCCCGGCGATAATCTATAATTTACACAAATGTACACGCGTTAGTATTAATAACCCATTTTAACATTAGCAATACCCTCCCCGAGACGGCATTCCAATGACTACGTCGGGCAGAACCACGACAGCCATTACGGAACCCTAGATAAATCGGGCAGCGTATCTAATAGGTATCCAGGGGTTATAATACTTACAACGGAGCAGTACTTAGCTAATTATGGGGGTATAATACCCGAGTATTATGCCTTCTATCATAATTTTAGAGAAAGGAAATCGTTGTGAGCGAATTCGAAATGAAATCCGATGGCCCTTATTTATAGTTGCTGAGTCTGGTCCTCACGCGGCCCACATAAAACAAAGACAAGGGTTACATGGCCCGCGTCAACCCTGGTTAAACATGTAGCTGGGCTGATTCGATGTGTAGGTCTGCCGGGTGTTGGGCCACGTGGCGGCCTAGGGTTGCGCCACAATTCTGATCTCACGCGGCCCGCGTAAAGGTTGGGGTGGGTCTACGCGGCCTGCCTCAGCTTAAGATTAAATTTTTAATTTATTTTTTGTTGTGAAACAACAAGCCTAATAGCTAAACAATATAGAAGAGATGTAGAGAGAAAGAGATTAATATTTCATTAATAGGTGTATCCAATACAAGAGAATACAATGACTATATATATAGGAGATGGAGTCTTGGAAAACAAGCTAAGTTATTTTAGGAGTTGATAACCACAATAATAATATTTATATTCATAACACTCCCCCTTAGTTATCAACATAATACACTTGATGCTACCTCGTTAAAAACCTTGCTAGGAAAACCCTGTGGGACAAAACCATAGCTAAGGGAAAAAGAGTGCAGCGTGTAATGCGCATTATCTCCCCCTGATACTTCTGGATCAGGTATGTTGCCTCATTAAAAAAAACCTTACTAAGAAAACTCAATGGGACAAAACTTAGTCAAGGAAAAAAGAGTGCAACTTGAATAAGTCTCCCCCTCATTTTAACATGTATCCTTTAAGTGACGTGTGTCCATCGTCCTTGAAAGTCGAAAAAGCTTTTGTAGCCAATGATTTGTCGCTCGATCCCTTAATGTGCAATCCTTTATGTTGAGCAATGGTGTATAATCTTCTAACGAGACTTTAGGTCCCTCCTTTCAAAAAAATATCATATGTCCACGGCTGTGTATTGTTACATTCCTACATCTACAAGACTAACCAACCTTGTTTTGATGAGTTAGTAAAATATAGTCACATATCATTCTTACCTTCAGGGTATTGACATATACCATTCCAGTGTCTCATCAATGGGAAGTGATATATATTTTGATAAATTCAAATAAAAGATACATACAATCATGCATAGCTAGAAAGAAACTATGGTACTTTTGGAATGAGAATTCCTACTTTGGTAGGATATGATGATAATTATTTCTTATAGCAAGTGACTTAACAACCTTTAACATACTTAAAGGATAAGCTTTGTCCATACCAAAATGACCCAACATATTCTAGATGTACTTATACATATTCTCGAACTACAGGTCAAGCAATAATTACATTGTCAAGGTCTTTCAAAAATTCTCCATTTAAAAGCTCAACAGTTTCTCTCGACGATGTGTAAACATCATCACTGTAAATTGCGATTATAGTGAACTTTTAAAAGTAAAATTTTGATAAAACATGGCTAATTTAATCAAGCTTATATCCCCCTTTATGTGAATATCTCGAGTTGTACAACACTTGACCCAACTATTTTAGCTATACGTATTTTGTCAACTTCATATAGTACATTCTTGAGGTTTTTTATATCAATGCTTCTGGCATTATCAATCCATGAGGGAATTATGCCCATCCTATCCAAATATGCATGGGCATTCACTCTTCAGAATTTTTGCTAGATAAAATTTACCCATATAACACATAGATATCTATATCATATGCAAAAATGTCATAAACACTTGCTTTTATCTCCAAAATCTATATTGTACCATGTGTGTACACTATTTATTGAGATATCATAATCATCATGTACAAGATTTCTATGTATCATTATTGGTGCACAAGAATTACATCGTTAAGATGTTTCAATTCACCTTTAGGTAACTCATCAGGAGTTCAGTCGTATTCAACTATGAATATGTATACAACGATCATATTGTTCTCGAGAACTTTATTTACATGATTTTGATAATTTAAATCCTCCAGAGACTTTCATGTAAACTTTCAGTATCAAGTGATGAATATTATTCATAAAGTCGCATGTAATTCTCTCTTTAATATTATTACCAGACTAATTAAATATTGGAAAGCTATTGTATCCACCA
Source organism: Helianthus tuberosus (assembly GCA_030545235.1). NCBI lineage: Eukaryota > Viridiplantae > Streptophyta > Magnoliopsida > Asterales > Asteraceae > Helianthus > Helianthus tuberosus. The sequence continues at coordinate 55,375 of JARYGA010005759.1, forward strand.
CTGGAGAATACGATTCCTCATAATCATTATTAGGTCTTTGCGGTGCCACCTATTTTGCCTTATACCATTTTCTTTTCATTTATTGATTCGCATAAAAGACCTGTTTGTTTCTAATATGTTTTACAACATTTGTTGTATGGACTACTGGTCCAAAAACTTTCCATTTCAATAGAGAATTCAACTCTGCCTCATTTGCATCTTTTCGTTTTGGCCAATTATCTCTTTGTATTTGTTCATCGGCAGATCTTAAATCTTGATCCTCGTCATTTCATCATTATAAGCGCTATATTATATACAAAAGTATAACGACGTCGATTTTATTTCGATTCCATACATCTCTTAGACATGATACAACTTATCGAGATCTTTTTAGTTTCAGGTACCTGAGGTTCTTCTTGAACCATCATGTCTACCGTCTCTTCAGGAGACCTTTTTAATATAACCTCGACTTGACCATCTTAATTAGTTGCTCCAACTTTTGAGGAATTTTATTATTGGAATCGACTAGTCTACCACGCTTCAGACGTGCAATAGACTCATTACCAATACGTGGTTTGTCCTTTAGGGACAATAACCTTAATTTGGAGTGTTAGCAGTTGGCATATGTGACTTAGCTAGTCATTCTTTTTAGGTCAGTGAATGCGTCTGGTAATTAATTGATTCGCCAATCTTTGTGAATGAATTATCCTTTGAACTTCAGGTTCACATTGTTTAGTACAAGGATCAATGACAATTCATTCTAACTCATTTATATTTCCAACTGCCTTTTATTTCTCCCCCTGATGTTGAGAATGTTAATCCATTGAGATAGATATCAATTAATTGACCAATAAACAAATCTCTTGTTAAAGCATCTATTCATCAACATATATTCTCATCCACATTCCAAGTCTCATCTTTGTGCGTCGTGGTGGATCAATTTCAATATATATCGCACAACTAAATTATTTAATGGGATATTTTTGGTTCCTGACCAAAAACCAACTATATGGGGAGAAAGTATTATAACTTGTTGGCTTGATGTGAATTAATGTTTCATGTGAAATAACATGTTCATAACACATGAACTTCTACTCTCATTATCATTTGTTTTGCAACCAATCATAGATATTCGGTGATCCTTTCAATAGAAACACGTATTCCAATTATCATCAATAACTTGGGAATCAAATTCACCGTCAATATGCCAATCTAGAATAATATGCTTGCCTTCACATTAGCTAAGCCATAATCACACAAACTTCAGGTTGTGGATTTGATAACCAATTAGACGATGCATCGATTTAAAACACTAAATGGTATCATTTTGGCATACTCATATCCTTTAATCATTTTTTGAATGTTAGGGATTCACACCCTAACTTACTTGGTAGTCAACTTCACTTGAGAGCAAACATTGCATGCACTTATCAGGAAGAATCTTCAGGTTCTTCAATAGATTTCACATCATTATTGACTCGGTGTGGTCTAACCGGTCATGCCAATGAACTAAATGATCCATAAACTTGTGGTTTATGACCATATATGCATTACTTGCACATATGTAATACAAAACATAAGATACGAGAGAATGTATTATAACTTCAAAATTCAAACCATCATGTTCTATAATCACTCTAGTTTTCCACTTTTGGTGGTCCATCTTGTTATTAACATGACCATCATTACAATTCTAAATGGTCGATCTAATCATTACAACTTTCTTAATTATGTCCATGATCACTACCTTCAATGACCAATATATGATCACATTCACTTTAGGGATGGAGTAGAATCAAAAGAAACTACATAGCTTTTCATTCTTTATGCGATCACACAAATATAAAATCATTTCAAAGTTTTCATACTGTTGTAATGATATTTGCTATTTCAGGAACATATATCATGTGTGACTAATGAAAAATCATCATCTAGTTTTCCCCTGTAAATAATCTTCTCTTCACATATAGATTAAGAAGTAGATACATGACCAAGTTATATGAGATTTATCAGTCTAACATATTACGACATTTTACAACTTGGTAACAAGATTCATTGAGTATGACACTTCAAGTATCATATTGAAGTATACTTAACTCTTATGAGGTTGATAATAAACCTCAACTTCAGTTTAATTGTTCTATTAAATATCATCTATATAATACACAATAACATATAGAATGCAAAGTATACATGAATTCAAATAATACAATACTTGATATTATACCATGTCACTATATAGAGCCGAATTGTTATAATATTTTATGAAATAAGAATTTTTCATCGTATACAAACAAATATATATATATATACATATATATATAATTTATGTTCAACGTATCACGTCATGGTATACCAATTATAAATCTAACACATAAATATTTATTACTTAATATAAACATAAACACATATTACCATGAGGACCTCATGATACTGTAATAAGTATGTGTCATCAAATAAATAATAATTTTTTATATGAATTTCAAAAAAGACTCCATGGTGAATGTAAATACAACATTCCTAGTTAAAAAAAATATTCCAATTCTAAATAGGTAGGCAATAAATTATCTCCGTAACCACACTCCTTTCGTTTTCAACATCTACGTATATATGTATATCACAAAGGTAAATAGATAATATAATTATAACATGTTATCATATAATACAAGTTATATTAAAACATCATGAAAGAATTTCTCTCTAATCATATCCACACCAAGCAATATAAATGACTCAAGAACTACTAATTTATTATATAGTATGAGATTCAAGAACTACTAATTTCTTATATAGTATGAGATATTTCTCTTCCAAGGAAAATACATTATCATTTTTATAATTTTGGCTAATAAAATTCTCTTCTACACAAATTAATATGTCAAGAAACTCTATTTCGTTTAGAAAATTTGTAATTAGAGTTTGTGAGAAATTGATGCCATTGCCATGCATTTGGATTTGCTAATCGTTTTTTTTTTTAAGAGGATGAAAATATTATCCATAAAGAATACTTCACGTATACATGTATTACTTCATGAATAGCATATATGTACTTCCTATATGAATGTCTTTACAAATAAAATATTCTGCCTAATAACTTCAAATTCAAATATTACATTTAAATAAAATATTTTATTTACGTAATTATCCATTAGAGCTTGCTTGATGCTTGTAAAATTAATTATGGAAATATACTATTTAAAAAAATTAGAAGATTTGACTTAACGAAGAAGAAAGAAACACTTTATATTTTTTTAAACAATTATATAGTTTTTCTTTAGTAAATATTATCTTTCATTATTCATCGTAATATCATCACACATCAGTGACCGAAATTTTTATTTACCATCTCTGCACATATATTCATACCCAGTAAGGGGTAAATTTAAAAGAGACAATAATACTTATATATAATATTTAAAAGCAAACCGTTTGGTTCAGAAAATATGGATTATAGTAAAATAAACTATAATTTCATATATATTGATAATCTAAAATTTAACTTCCGAATGGTTGAACGGATCAAATTCCTTTTCAAAATTTTAATGAATCCTTAGCATGTATTAACAAAATAACTTAAAAGCATCTTAGCCCAAAGTGGTGAAAGAAAAATTAAGAATATTAACATGGAAGTTGCAACTTATGCATGTATATAAATTCTGAGTTAACAAAATTCAAAGCACTGACCTCATAACATGACTTGTTCCTTTTTCCGGTAGTATGGCCAAGAATGAAGATGAGGGGATATGTGGAATGCGTTTTGAGATTCTAGATTAAGCGAACTTTGGTCTCTACGAGATGACTTATGAATACTTCGTGCTTAGAGTCTCGTGCTGATAACGTGTTGTGAAACAACAAGCCTAATAGCTAAATAATATAGAAGAGATGTAGAGAAAAAGTGATTAATATTTCATTAATAGGTGTATCCAATACAAGATAATACAATGACTATATATATAGGAGATGGAGTCTTGGAAAACAAGCTAAGTTATTTTAGGAGTTGATAACCACAATAATAATATTTATATTCATAACATTTTTAATATTATTTAATATATTTGAGGCCCGTATTCACGTATGGGGTGTATTTAGGGACATTTTGGGATATTTTAAAATATATTAGGGTGTCGGAAAAATAATCGAAGGTGTCGGTTTAATTGAGGATTGTTATATCCTCCCCACCTTGTTTTAGAGCTCGTCCTCGAGATCTACTGGAACAAGTGTGGATATTTCTTTTGCATTTCAGATTCAAGCTCC
>JARYGA010005760.1:0-48531 GCA_030545235.1 Helianthus tuberosus
TTACGAAAACCGACGCTTGTTACGTTTTTCGCCCTTTCTAACCACTAACCCAACCACATACCTTTAACCCAAGCCTAACCCTTCACCCAAAAAGTCCTCTTGATATTTACAAATATATATAGTTAAAAAGGAGGAGGATTGATTGCTTGGCAAGCTTATGGTAGGAGTAAGTTCCATGCCGCTCTCGAGTGATCCACTAAAATACATTTTCGGCCGAGTGTTGAGTGATCCCCGTGAGGTATGTGAACTTGTATATAAATAGAATTTTAAAGAGGCATGTTATGCCCTAATAAGTAATTTATCTTATGAAAAGTTTTAAATAAATCATGACGAAAAGGATTGTAAATAAATAAAAATAAAACTTAATAAAGAATCTTGGAAATCCCGACACTCTATGACAAGTCCAAAAATTTTCTCTTCTACCCATTCCATTTGGGAGTGTAAAGCCACATTATAAAGAGTTTTGCTTGAGGACAAGCAAAGATTCAAATGTGGGGGTATTTGATGTGTGCAAAATGCAACATATAAATTACAAAAATTGAGGCATAAAACTAACCCTTTTTTAGTACTAATGTTGGAAAAAAGTGTTCTTTTGTCTTCCTTTTGTATTTTCAGGATCAAATGAGCTTAATTGAACAAAAGGAACAAATATACAACCAAATCTAACATAAATACAAAGAAAGGGAATAAACGTGGCATGCCTGACCCCTCGACAGCATCTTCCCAAAGCAAAAACAAGAAGAAAGCTGAGCATGGGGCTGTGCCCAGCTGAGCACGGGGCGTATCCAGCTCAACACGGGGCGTGTCCAGCTCAACACGGGGTCGTGCTCAGCGAGCACGGGGCTGTGTCCAGGATGGTCAGCCCTGGTACAAAAGACAAACATGTAGAAGCTTCTATTGCCCACCACGGGGCCGTGCCCAGGGGACACGGGGCCGTGGTCAACGCAAAGATACGCAGAATCTTGCCAAATCTGATAGTACAGATATGCTTCTACACACGGGGCCGTGCCCAGCGGACACGGGGGCGTGGTCAACTAATGCGGACAAGAGCAATTAATGAAGAAAGAGAAAAGGGTGGACATGGGGCCGTGTCCAGCGGACACGGGGCCGTGTCCAGGCTTCTGTTCAGCCTATAAATAGGAGTGCTTGGCTCAAGTTCAAACCATCCCTTGGCACACCACCTCTCTCACACTTCACCCACCACCACCATAACATCATCATCCACCACCATCATCCATTGTCCATCATAGAGTGTGTGAGTCGTCTCGGGATCCAAGATTGATCGTAAGAGTTCTTGACAATCAAGGCCATGTTTGCCTAAGTCTCTTACATCACTTGGTGAAGACAAAGTGTCTAGTGTAATACTTTTTTATTTTTAATCTTTTCGCACTTTTTAATTGGTTATGTATTAATGACTTTAATAACTAGTTTCTTATGTTGAAGGTGATTCTTCCTTATCGTTTGTCCGTGGTGTCTTGGCATTATTTTACTGTCTATATAAAATAAAAGATTTTCACCATTCATATCTCCACGGTCTATATGGAGGTATGTTGGCTACCTGGTCGGGGGTTAGGGGAACGGTTTGGTAAGAGTCTTGCCGTTGTTCAGCGTTTAGAGATCCTGCAAAGGACCTGGGTCAAATTTAGTAGGACCTCCTACAATACTTAACGGTATTGGATGGCGGGGGTCCAAACTCTTTGATCCCCTCATAAGTTAACTACTATTAATACTATAACCCGGCTACTTAGGACTGTATCCTTGCTGACTCAGACTACTTAGTCGAGGGTAACGTCACCTCCAAAAGAGGGGCCTACCATAATTTGCATTAATAACTTAATTCATTATCTTTCAATAATCCGACCCTTTAGGATTGTATCCTTGCTGACTCAAACTACTGGGTTGAGGGTAACGTCACCTTCAAAAGATGGGCCTACTACAATAACTAAGATAATCTCTTAAATAAGTGCAAAAGTGCGGAAATAATCAAAGGTTACACTAAACACGAGTCGGAACCAAGTGATTCATCTTGTCTATCTGTTTTTTATTTTTATTTTTCAGCATTTTAGTTAATTTTCTTAGTTTAAAACATTTTTCTAACTTTTTGATTTGATTAGACGTTGAGGATAAACCGGTACTAAAAGCTCTTGTGTCCTTGGACGACCTCGGTATCTTACCAACACTATACTACGCTCACGATGGGTGCACTTGCCCATATGTGTGTTTAGTGTTAGTAAATATCGTGTTATGTAAATTTAAAACTTGGCTAAAAAAAGTGTAAAAAGGGCTTAAAATATATTTAAACTTATATACACACCTAACGCACATCAAGAGTTAATCCGGAAACCCAAGAACTAGGCAATAACCCACCATGGGAAGACAAGTTAGATGAAAAATGGGCAGATCTCTATATGCTAGCCACTGTAGCAGTAAATGCAAATCTTTAAATACTCTGACTCAAGTTTTAGGACCCTTATCACCTACAAGCCAGAAACCTTATCCAGTAAAATAAATAAGTTTACAGTAAACACTGTTGCGTTTTAATTTTCAGTTGTCTTTGCATTAAATTAGTCACATGGTATACAATAATATTTAAAGGTTAATTATGAAATTTGTTATAAAATTTTAACTTAGCAATTTTTGTGTATTTTGCATATATGCTAAACAGCACGAATGACTTGTCTGAAGCCCTTTAGAATTTAAATCTCTATCCGGTGAAAATAGAGGTTTCCAGAGATTTTAATAGGTATATACCTGATATAGAAGAACCTATGGAATTCAACGCTCCACCTCCGGAGAAACCCAAGCCTAAGAAAAGGAGAAGATTTGTGGGATGGAGGCGTGTGCGCATGAGGAAACCCGCAACTAGGAAGATTCCTAAAATAGAAAATCCCTTAGACAAAGGGAAGGGGATTGAAGTCGGGGAAGGTTCTAGGCAGATGGAAATGGAATTTGGGGAAGGTTCTAGGCAAACAAAGATAGAAATTGGGGAAAGCTCTAGACAAATTAAGGAGTTACCATTTCAGGAGGAGTTGGATCGTGCATTAGCAAGCTGTGATGTAGTCAGGCCTATCAATAATAATCTCTACCCTTATCCTGCTGAAACTCAATTACCAATGAACTTGGAACCAGCAATCCCAGAACCTATAATCCACACCCAACCTCTAGGAATGGGCGAGTGGTGGACCAATGATTGGCAATTCCAAAACCTTCTCAACAGTCCTTATTCCTTTCTCCCTCAGTTCGACCCGGAACCTATACCAAACCCACCAATAAACAATGAAAATTTAGCTGAACTCCGCCACTTTGGCGAGGAGCTGGTGGATGCGGGAAATAGGGTCAGGGAAGTATGAGAACAGATCTCCTGGAAATACGACGAGAGGGAACGTCGTTACTGAAATACCAACTGACAAAGGATAGTGGGTTTGTGAAACTGTGGTTGTATAATAAATACTAAAATATAATCTTGTGAAATAACCTAAAATAAAACTTTGTAAGATAATGGTATGTATTGACGCATATTATGTATAAAAAATGGGAATCGAGAAAATCAATAATTTTGACTATATATGTGTTGTGAAATTTGTATGATTGTTTTGTGTATAATTGTTATTTATTCGATACTAATAAATTATATATATTAATTATCAGATGGAAAACGCTAATAATGAACCAGTTAATGAGGTTAATCAATCTGAGCAACATCCGGAGGATCAATTTATGACTAGGCAGGATATAGAAAATATTGTTGCTCAAGGAATAGCCAATGCTATTCCAGCAATACTTGTTGTTGCCCAGAAACCTGTTGAACCTCAACAAATCATCCCTAGTAAACGTACTCAAGAAGATAACTTCAGAAATAGCGTAAACGGAGGCAGCAATCATACTAACAACGATAATGATCCACGGCAGGCTCCGCTCCCTAAGAAAATGAAAGCTGCAACGCCTGGTTGCACTTACAAAGAATTTCTTGCCTGTAAACCAGCTGAGTTTGCAGGTAATGAAGGGGCGACTGCAGCACTGTGTTGGTTAAAAAAAACAAGGCAGTAAATTCCATAAGTAAATGTGCTGAAGAAGACCAGGTCATGTATGTGTCAAATCTTTTCAAAGAAGGGGCGCTAGAATGGTGGAACACGGTGTTACAAGCAAAAGGGAGGAGGATGGCGTATGCTATGAAATGGGAAGAATTTAAAAATCTCGTAGAAAGAAAATTCTCTCCCGAGTATGAAAAGGAACAAATGGCGAATAAGTTCCTGAACCATCGGATGATTGGTGTAGATTGTCGCGGGTATACTTCGACATTCTTCGAATATGCGAGAGTAGTACCAACCCTGGCTTCGCCAGAACCAGTACTTATTTCCCGCTATATTTGGGGACTGATTGGTGAAATTCGTAATATTGTCAAGGCTGCCAAACCCCGCACGATTGATGATGCGGTAGATTTAGCCAACACACTGACCAACGAGCTAGTACGTACATAAGATGAAAATAGAAAAATGGAAGTGGCACAAAAGATTACCCAAGGATTCCGTATGGGTAACCGTAACAATTTCAAAAGAAGGGGGATTGGGCAATCTTCCACTGGTCCATTTTGCAATAATTGCAAAAGAAAGCATTTTGGAAAATGTAAGGGATATTGCAGTTTTTGCAAAATTCCGGGGCATCAAGAGGAAGAATGCAGGAAGAAGAAATTCACAGTTTGCTACAACTGTGGAGAAGCTGGACATTTCAGACCAGACTGTCCAAAATTAGTTAAACCAGCTGACAACAAAGCAAAACCTGTAGAAGGAACTACAAAGAAGAACGTACGAGCCTTCCAACTAACTACGCAAGAAGCCGAACTAATTCCTGACGTAATAGCTGGTACGTTCCTAGTCCACAACATTTATGCAAAAGTATTATTTGACTCTGGTGCAAACCAAAGTTTTATAAATACTTCATTCTGCCAAGCTCTTAATTTACCCTTAACCAACCTTAGGCAGATTTTTACAGTCGAAACAGCAGATGGAAATTCTGTTAACATAAATAAGATTTTGCGGGAAGAAAAGATAGAACTCTTAGGTCATAAATTTTCTGCAAATTTGTTACTTATGAATTTAGCTGGATTCGATGTGGTATTAGGAATGGATTGGTTAGTAGCCAAACATGCTCGAATCCTGTGTGATAAAAACTCCATAGAAATTCGCGCACCCACCAGAGAAGTAATTATGATTACAGGAGATAAGCCACGTAAACTCATGAAGTTCATTTCAGTAATGAAAGTTACTAATTATGAACGAAAGCTAGGAATAGTGTATATGATTTCAGTAATCATTAGCACTAAGGGTAAAGAACTTAAGGAAATTCCTATAGTTTCAGAATACCCAGAAGTATTTCTGGTGGATAGGAATGAAAAAGGACATAGCTAGATATGTTTCTAAATGTCTTACTTGTTCACAAGTTAAGGCAGAACACCAGAAACCTTCAGGTCTACTTCAGCAATTAGAAATGCCTGTATAGAAATGGGAGCTCATAACAATAGACTTTGTTACTAAGCTACCCAAAACCAGAAAAGGGAATGATACGATTTGGGTAATTGTGGATCGATTAACCAAATCAGCTCATTTTCTACCAATGAAGGAAACCTTTAGAATGGAAAGGTTAGCCAAGTTGTATGTAGACGAAGTAGTATCCTTACAGGGAGTTCCACTCTCCATCGTATCGGATAGAGATAGTCGTTTCACTTTTCATTTCTGGAAAAGTTTCCAAAAAGCAATGGGAACTCGACTAAATTTAAGCACGACATATCATCCTCAAACAGACGGACAAAGTGAAAGGACGATCCAAACCCTGGAAGACATGCTTCGAGCACGTGTAATAGATTTTGGTGGAAACTAGGACAATCACCTACCTTTGATCGAATTCTCCTATAACAATAGTTATCATGCAAGCATTGAAGCTACCCCATTCGAAGCACTGTATGGACGCAAGTGCAGAACTCCAGTTTGCTGGGCAGAAATAGGAGAAAGTCAATTATCAGGTCCTGAAATTATACAAGAAACTACCGACAAAATTACTCAAATCAAGGAAAGATTAAAGACGGCTCGAGATCGTCAAAAGAGCTATGCCGACAATCGACGCAAACCACTGGAATTCCAAGTAGGAGACAAAGTATTATTAAAAGTTTCTCCTTGGAAAGGAGTAGTACGGTTTGATAAGAAAGGAAAGCTAAGTCCAAGATACGTAGGACCATTTTCAGTAATCCAACGTATAGGACCAGTTGCTTATCGTTTACAACTACCAAGAAGAGTTAGCTGGAGTACATGATATATTTCATGTATCCAATCTAAAGAAATGTCTATCTGACGAATCCCTGGTAGTACCTCTTCAAGACATAGAGGTAAGTGAAAAGCTAAAATTTGTTGAGAAGCCACTGCAGATAGAAGACAAAAAGATTAAGTTTCTCAAACACAAACGGTTAGTACTTGTCAAGATCAAGTGGGATTCAAAGAGAGGACCTGAATACACTTGGGAGCTGGAATCGGAGATGAAGCGAAAGTATCCTCACTTATTCCGATGAATCTCGAGGACGAGATTCTAAATAAGGTGGGGAGAATGTAAGGACTCTCAAAATTGTCCTAAAAATACCTGTAATTATAAACTCGGACCCCTGAAACCCTAAACCATATTAAAAATCAAGAAAAACAAAATTCTGGGTCTCAGGCGGGCCGCGTAAAAGACAAGACATGTCTTACGCGGGCCGCGTCAAACATGTGTTGACCGGATAAGTGTTCCGGATCCACGTGGTGACCAGATGGCAAGCCTACTCGTGACCCATGCAGCCTATACGTAGACTAGGCGGCCTCGCGGGCCGCGTAAGTGTTAACCCTGGGTTTACACGGGCCGCGTGAGGCCCTAAATTCACCTATAAATAGCTTGTTGCATGCACAGTCTGTTGGTGTCGAAAACAAAGTTCAAAAACGAATTCTTGTTACTCTGAAGTCGAAATTACTTTCAATATTAGCGAGGCGCTGCTCCGATACCGGGTATTAACTCGATCGCTGCTACGATTCAATGTCCGATCGATTAAACTATCCAATGGATGTTTAAGTGCTGCCCACATTAGGGTTTATGCTTTGTCATTCGTCGTTAATTCGATGGATGTTTGAGTATCGCACTTTGTCATTCATTGTGAATGTTTAATCTCGTGAGTTATCGTAAATGCTGTATTAGTTACTAACCGAGTTCGTGTGCATGTTATTAAATTCAGGTTAAAAGGCTAACCAGTAGGCTAAGCTCTGCTCATATAAATCTGCAATGTGAGTCATTCTCTTTTTATCAAATATTTAACAATACTCCATTTTCAAATGTTATAATTACAGGGATTAAGTCGTGGTTATCTTAACCACTGGCTAGTGGGGTATTGTGCACATTACTAATTTCTCACGGGTTAGGCTAATAAGCCCTAACAGTGATAGTCATTACTATTTGGGTGAAAGGACCCAATAGTGGTATGACCATCGTCACCAGGAGGTGACACGGCGCCAGATAAAAATAAGATAGAAGCCATTGTAATCGCTCTTATGCTGTAATTCATAACTACATGTCATTTTGTTAAAATGAATGATTCACCAGTATTTCCCCGCTGAAAAAAAAAATTTAAAACATGTTTCAGGCGACCTGCTGTAAATCAAGGAAAACGTGCTACGGAGCACTAACAAGCTTGAAGAGGTGGCTCAGTTAAAATAAATAAACATGTTTTAATAAATCAGGGAATTTCCTAGTAAAATTCCTCTATTGTAAATTACGGGGTTTATCCTGAATTATGAAATAAAATAATCGGGCATTTCAATCTTTTAAAAGATCCTGTTTAAAATACTTCCGCTGTCGCATAAATCAAATACCACGGGTTCCTGTCCCGCGGCTCCTGACCGGGTCAAACCGGGGTTGGGGCCGTGACAGGAAAAGGTGGTATCAGAGCCACTGATTTAAGCCAATTAAGTATTTAGAAAATACTTAATTTTTCTAAATTGTTATTCTGTGATTATGTGTTTTATTATTTGAATATTTGTGTACAGTATGGGTAAGCAAAAGCTTTCAAACATCTATCTTAAATTAGATAGTTCGCAAAAAGAGAAGGGAAGTTCATCCCAATCCACAAGATACTCAGTAGATACTGAGGAGGGAATATTTGTTCGTAAGGCCCATTATGAGGAACCACTTTCTCCTAATAAAAGAAGTTTGATTATTAGGAAAACCCAAGAGAAAATAAAATAAAAAAAAGAGAGTTAATCCGAAAACCCAAGAACTAGGCAATAACCCTCCATGGGAAGACAAGTTAGATGAAAAATGGGCAGATCTCTATATGCTAGCCACTGTAGCAGTAAATGCAAATCTTTAAATACTCTGACTTAAGTTTTAGGACCCTTATCACCTACAAGCCAGAAACCTTATCCAGTAAAATAAATAAGTTTACAGTAAACCATGGTGTGTTTTAATTTTCAGTTGTCTTTGTATTAAATTAGTCACATGGTATACAATAATATTTAAAGGTTAATTATGAAATTTGTTATAAAATTTTAACTTAGCAATTTTTGTGTATTTTGCATATATGCTAAACAGCACGAATGACTTGTCTGAAGCCCTTCAGAATTTAAATCTCTATCCGGTGAAAATAGAGGTTTCCAGAGATTTTAATAGGTATATACCTGATATAGAAGAACCTATGGAATTCAACGCTCCACCTCCGGAAAAACCCAAGCCTAAGAAAAGGAGAAGATTTGTGGGATGGAGGCGTGTGCGCAGGAGGAAACCCGCAACTAGGAAGATTCCTAAAATAGAAAATCCCTTAGACAAAGGGAAGGGGATTGAAGTCGGGGAAGGTTCTAGGCAGATGGAAATTGAATTTGGGGAAGGTTCTAGGCAAACAAAGATAGAAATTGGGGAAAGCTCTAGACAAATTAAGGAGTTACCATTTCAGGAGGAGTTGGATCGTGCATTAGCAAGCTGTGATGTAGTCAGGCCTATCAATAATAATCTCTACCCTTATCCTGCTGAAACTCAATTACCAATGAACTTGGAACCAGCAATCCAAGAACCTATAATCTACACCCAACCTCTAGGAATGGACGAGTGGTGGACCAATGATTGGCAATTCCAAAACCTTCTCAACAGTCCTTATTCCTTTCTCCCTCAGTTCGACCCGGAACCTATACCAAACCCACCAATAAGCAATGAAAATTTAGCTGAACTCCGCCACTTTGGCGAGGAGCTGGTGGATGCGGGAAATAGGATCAGGGAAGTAGGAGAACAGATCTCCTGGAAATACGACGAGAGGGAACGTCGTTACTGAAATACCAACTAACAAAGGATAGTGGGTTTGTGAAACTGTGGTTGTATAATAAATACTAAAATATAATCTTGTGAAATAACCTAAAATAAAACTTTGTAAGATAATGGTATGTATTGACGCATATTATATATAAAAAATGGGAATCGAGAAAATCAATAATTTTGACTATATATGTGTTGTGAAATTTGTATGATTGTTTTGTGTATAATTGTTATTTATTCGATACTAATAAATTATATATATTAATAATCAGATGGAAAACGCTAATAATGAACCAGTTAATGAGGTTAATCAATCTGAGCAACATCCGGAGGATCAATTTATGACTAGGCAGGATATAGAAAATATTGTCGCTCAAGGAATAGCCAATGCTATTCCAACAATACTTGCTGCTGGCCACAAACCTGTTGAACCTCAACAAATCATCCCTAGTAAACGTACTCTAGAAGATAACTTCAGTAATAGCGTAAACGGAGGCAGCAATCATACTAACAACGATAATGATCCACGGCAGGCTCCGCTCCCTAAGAAAATGAAAGCTGCAACGCCTGGTTGCACTTACAAAGAATTTCTTGCTTGTAAACCAGCTAAGTTTGCAGGTAACGAAGGGGCGACTGCAGCACTGCGTTGGTTAGAAAAAACCGAGGCAGTAAATTCCATAAGTAAATATGCTGAAGAAGACCAGGTCATGTATGCGTCAAATCTTTTCAAAGAAGGGGCGCTAGAATGGTGGAACACGGTGTTACAAGCAAAAGGGAGGAGGATGGCGTATGCTACGAAATGGGAAGAATTTAAAAATCTCGTAGAAAGAAAATTCTGTCCCGAGTATGAAAAGGAACAAATGGTGAATAAGTTCCTGAACCATCGGATGATTGGTGTAGATTGTCGCGGGTATACTTCGACATTCTTCGAATATGCGAGAGTAGTACCAACCCTGGCTTCGCCAGAACCAATACTTATTTCCCGCTATATTTGGAGATTGATTGGTGAAATTCGTAATATTGTCAAGGCTGCCAAACCCCGCATGATTGATGATGCGGTAGATTTAGCCAACACACTGACCGACGAGCTAGTACGTACAAGAGATGAAAATAGAAAAATGGAAGTGGCCCAAAAGATTACCCAAGGATTCCGTATGGGTAACCGTAACAATTTCAAAAGAAGGGGGATTGGGCAATCTTCCACTGGTCCATTTTGTAATAATTGCAAAAGAAAGCATTTTGGAAAATGTAAGGGATATTGCAGTTTATGCAAAATTCCGGGGCATCAAGAGGAAGAATGCAGGAAGAAGAAATTCACAGTTTGCTACAACTGTGGAGAAGCTGGACATTTCAGACTAGACTGTCCAAAATTAGTTAAACCAGCTGACAACAAAGCTAAACCTGCAGAAGGAACTACAAAGAAGAACGTACGAGCCTTCCAACTGACTACGCAGGAAGCCGAACTAATTCCTGACGTAATAGCTGGTACGTTCCTAGTCCACAACATTTATGCAAAAGTATTATTTGACTCTGGTGGAAACCAAAGTTTTATAAATACTTCATTCTGCCAAGCTCTTAATTTACCCTTAACCAACCTTAGGCAGATTTTTACAGTCGAAACAGCAGATGGAAATTCTGTTAACATAAATAAGATTTTGCGGGAAGAAAAGATAGAACTCTTAGGTCATAAATTTTTTGCAAATTTGTTACCTATGAATTTAGCTGGATTCGATGTGGTATTAGGAATGGATTGGTTAGTAACCAACCACGCTCGAATCCTGTGTGATAAAAACTCCATAGAAATTCGCGCACCCACCGGAGAAGTAATTATGATTACAGGAGATAAGTCATGTAAACTCATGAAGTTCATTTCAGTAATGAAAGTTGCTAATTATGAACGAAAGCAAGGAATAGTGTATATGATTTCAGTAATCATTAGCACTAAGGGTAAAGAACTTAAGGAAATTCCTATAGTTTCAGAATACCCAGAAGTATTCCCAGAAGAACTTCCGGGATTACCACCCGATAGGGAAGTAGAATTTAGGATTCATCTGATTCCTGGAACTATACCGATAGCCATGGCACCTTATCGGTTAGCACCCACTGAAATGCTAGAATTGAAAAAGCAGTTAGATGAATTACTAAGCAAATGATTCATACAACCTAGTTCATCCCCTTGGGGAGCTCCAGTGTTGTTTGTGAAAAAGAAAGATGGGTCAATGAGAATGTGTATTGATTATAGAGAATTAAATAAGGTTACAATTAAGAATCGATACCCATTACCTAGGATCGATGACCTCTTTGATCAACTTCAAGGCGCTAGATATTTCTCTAAGATCGACTTACGCTCCGGATACCATCAATTGAAAGTACAAGAAGAAGACATACCTAAAACTGCTTTCAGAACTAGGTATGGTCATTACGAGTTTACAGTTATGCCCTTCGGATTAACGAATGCACCTGCAGCATTCATGGACATGATGAATAGAATCTGTAAACCGTACTTGGATAAATTTGTAATTGTCTTCATCGACGATATACTTATTTATTCCAAAAGTCAGGAAGAACATTGTCAGCACTTGCATGCACTCTTAACTTTGTTAAGAAAAGAAAAGCTTTACGCCAAATTCTCGAAATGTGAATTTTGGTTGCAAGAAGTGCAATTCCTAGGACACATAGTGAACCACGAAGGTATTCATGTAGATCCTGCTAAGATAGAGGCAATTACCAAATGGAAGGTTCCACAATCCGCAATGGAAATTAGAAGTTTTATAGGTTTAGCCGGATATTATAGACGGTTTATTAAGGATTTTTCCAAGATAGCCGTACCATTAACTAAGCTAACCTGTAAAGCAGTTAAGTTTGAATGGGGACCTAAGCAAGAAGAAGCTTTTAGGATTCTAAAACAAAAGTTAACAAATGCCCCAATCCTAGCTTTACCAGAAGGGACTGAAGATTTTGAAGTATACTGTGATGCTTCAAAACTAGGATTAGGATGTGTGCTAATGCAACGCAAGAAGGTAATTGCGTATGCTTCAAGACAATTGAAAAAGCACGAAGAAAACTATACGACTCATGATTTAGAATTAGGAGTCATAATTTTTGCCCTTAAAATTTGGAGACATTATCTGTACGGAAATAAATTTACTGTCTATACGGATCACAAAAGTTTAAGATATATATTTGGGCAAAAAGAGTTAAACATGAGGCAAAGGAAATGGATGGAAATCCTAAGTGACTATGACTGTGATATTCAGTATCACGAAGGAAAGGCAAATGTAGTTGCAGATGCCTTAAGTCGTAAGTACCATGAGAAACAACGACGAGTTCGTGCTCTTAGATTAAATCTACAATTAGATTTAATGGAACAACTGAAAAATGTCCAGGAAACAGCAATCAAGGATGATGCTGAAGGAATGAAGGGACGAATAAAGGAATTAGAGCAAGGAAATGACGGAATTTGGAGATTCCATAAGAAAAGAATATGGGTACCTAAGCAAGGAGGAGTACGAGATAAAATTCTAGAAGAAGCCCATAAATCTAAGTATACCATGCATCCTGGTAACAATAAGATGTACCAAGATTTAAGAAATAATTTCTGGTGGATAGGAATGAAAAAGGACATAGCTAGATATGTTTCTAAATGTCTTACTTGTTCACAAGTTAAGGCAGAACACCAGAAACCTTCAGGTCTACTTCAGCAATTAGAAATGCCTGTATGGAAATGGGAGCTCATAACAATAGACTTTGTTACTAAGCTACCCAAAACCAGAAAAGGGAATGATACGATTTGGGTAATTGTGGATCGATTAACCAAATCAGCTCATTTTCTACCAATGAAGGAAACCTTTAGAATGGAAAGGTTAGCCAAGTTGTAGGTAGATGAAGTAGTATCCTTACATGGAGTTCCACTCTCCATCGTATCAGATAGAGATAGTCGTTTCACTTCTCATTTCTGGAAAAGTTTCCAAAAAGCAATGGGAACTCGACTAAATTTAAGCACGGCATATCATCCTCAAACAGACGGACAAAGTGAAAGGACGATCCAAACCCTGGAAGACATGCTTCGAGCATGTGTAATATATTTTGGTGGAAACTGGGACGATCACCTACCTTTGATCGAATTATCCTATAACAATAGTTATCATGCAAGCATTGAAGCTACCCCATTCGAAGCACTGTATGGACGCAAGTGCAGAACTCCAGTTTGCTGGGCAGAAATAGGAGAAAGTCAATTATCAGGTCCTGAAATTATACAAGAAACTACCGACAAAATTACTCAAATCAAGGAAAGATTAAAGACGGCTCGAGATCGTCAAAAGAGCTATGCCGACAATCGACGCAAACCACTGGAATTCCAAGTAGGAGACAAAGTATTATTAAAAGTTTCTCCTTGGAAAGGAGTAGTACGGTTTGGTAAGAAAGGAAAGCTAAGTCCAAGATACGTAGGACCATTTTCAGTAATCCAACGTATAGGACCAGTTGCTTATCGTTTACAACTACCAGAAGAGTTAGCTGGAGTACATGATGTATTTCATGTATCCAATCTAAAGAAATGTCTATCTGACGAATCCCTGGTAGTACCTCTTCAAGACATAGAGGTAAGTGAAAAGCTAAAATTTGTTGAGAAGCCACTGCAGATAGAAGATGGCCCTACGGCTATGTTCACAAGTGGCAAAGGTTGTGCCTCAGATCGTGAGTGAGATTTATGAGAATGTTAGCAAATCATCTGAGGAGTCCAGAACTGAAGCTCCTAAAGTTGCTCCCAAGACTGCTTTCAACTTCAAGCAGTTCAAGGCTTGCGGTCCAAAGGAATTCACTGGAGAAGATGGCCCTACGGCTATGTTCCAATGGTTCGATTCCATCGAAGTCTGTAAGGACTCTCAAAATTGTCCTAAAAATACCCGTAATTATAAACCCGGACCCCTGAAACCCCAAACCATATTAAAAATCAAGTAAAACAAAATTCTGGGTCTCAGGCGGGCCGCGTAAAAGACAAGACATGTCTTACGCGGGCCGCGTCAAACATGTGTTGACCGGATAAGTGTTCCGGATCCACGTGGTGACCAGATGGCAAGCCTACTCGTGACCCATGCTGCGTAAGTGTTAACCCTGGGTTTACGCGGGCCGCGTGAGGCCCTATATTCACCTATAAATAGCTTGTTGCGTGCACAGTCTGTTGGTGTCGAAAACAAAGTTCAAAAACGAATTCTTGTTACTCTGAAGTCGAAATTACTTTCAATATTAGCGAGGCGCTGCTCCGATACCGGGTATTAACTCGATCGCTGCTACGATTCAATGTCCGATCGATTAAACTATCCAATGGATGTTTAAGTGCTGCCCACATTAGGGTTTATGCTTTGTCATTCGTCGTTAATTCGATGGATGTTTGAGTATCGCACTTTATCATTCGTTGTGAAGGTTTAATCACGTGAGTTATCGTAAATGTTGTATTAGTTACTAACCGAGTTCGTGTGCATGTTATTAAATTTAGGTTAAAAGGCTAATCAGTAGGCTAAGCTCTGCTCATATAAATCTGCAATGTGAGTCATTCTCTTTTTATCAAATATTTTACAATACTCCATTTTCAAATGTTATAATTACAGGGATTAAGTCGTGGTTATCTTAATCACTGGCTAGTGGGGTATTGTGCACATTACTAATTTCTCACGAGGGTTAGGCTAATAAGCCCTAACACAGGTTAGGCTAATAAGCCCTAACAGTGATAATCATTACTATTTGGGTGAAAGGACCCAATAGTGGTATGACCATCGTCACCAGGAGGTGACACGGCGCCAGATAAAAATAAGATAGAAGCTATTGTAATCGCTCTTATGCTGTAATTCATAACTACGTGTCATTTTGTTAAAATGAATGATTCACCAGTATTTCCCCGCTGAAAAAAAAAATTAAAACATGTTTCAAGCGACCTGCTGTAAATCAAGGAAAACGTGCTACGGAGCACTAACAAGCTTGAAGAGGTGGCTCAGTTAAAATAAATAAACATGTTTTAATAAATCAGGGAATTTCCTAGTAAAATTCCTCTATTGTAAATTACGGGGTTTATCCCGAATTATGAAATAAAATAATGGGGCATTTCAATCTTTTAAAAGATCCTGTTTAAAATACTTCCGTTGTCGCATAAATCAAATACCTCGGGTTCCTGTCCCGCGGCTCCTGACCGGGTCAAACCGGGGCTGGGGCCGTGACAAAGTCACTCTGCGCCAGAGTGGATGTCCGGAAAATATCCGCACTCTAAACGCTACCGGCGTCTTCCAGTCACGCGCATTAGACTGGTGGACGGCTGAGAGAAACAAATGCGGAAATGATGCAGCCTATGAGCTGACGTGGGAAGAGCTGAAGGCCATCATGATGGATGAATTCTGCCCTCCCCATGAATGCCAAAAGCTGGAGGTCGAATTCTGGCACATTAAGCAGAAAGAAGGTGACAACGCTGCCCTGACTGCTCGCTTTAAGCAGCTCAGCATCATCTGTCCCGATCAAGTGAAAACGCCCGATATGACGATCAAGAAGTACATTCGATCTCCACCCGACTGTGTTGCAGATTTTGTGCATGCCGCGAAGCCAGCAACGGTCGAAGAAACTTACTTGCTTGCCGCTGAAATCAACGACAAGCGAGTAAAAGCTGGTTTTTGGGATAAAACTTCAAAGAACCTGCATCAAGTCACCGCCACACCAGCCGCCGAAACCGCCGCCACTCAATCGTCAAAGTCCTCACGCAGCAAGAAGAAGAACAACAACAGCAGCTCCAACAACAGGAACTGTGCTGTCACCACCACTGGTGCTCCACTTCAAGCCGTGCCGGCTCAGCAGCAGTCTCAGCACCGATCAGCTCCAGCAATCTATGCACCGCCTGCAAAGCGCGCATACACAGGCCCCCACCCTGCCTGCCCAACATGCACTTATCATCACCCGGTGGGTCTCGCCTGCCGTTTCTACGCCCACTGCAATATGTACGGCTACTTCACTGCTAACTGCTGTACTGGTCCCCGTCAAGCACCAGCTCAAGCCACTGCTCATCAAGCTTTGCTCCCAGCCCCACAAGGCCAACAAGCGGCTCAGGCACCCGCGGTCAACGCCCGAGTCTGCTTCGCATGTGGTGATCCCAACCACTTTGCGAACATGTGCCCGAACAGGGTTGTGAAACAAGAGCCCCAACAGCAGCAGCCTCAACAGCAGCAGCAGCCTCAGCAGCAACAGCAAGCCGCATGTGCCAGAACTTTCAACATCAATGTGCGCCAAGCCCAGGCTGACAACAACGTGGTCAATGGTACGTTCCTTGTGAATGGTATTTATGCTTCGTGTTTGTTTGATACTGGAGCCGATAACTGCTTTATGTCATTTGAATTCGAGAAGCTTCTTAGTCGTAAGCATTCCCATCTCCCCTCGACGTTCGATGTTGAAGTCGCCACCAGAAGAACTATCGCCGTTAATTATGTTCTTCGTGATTGTACTCTTGAGCTCAACAATCACATCTTCCCAATCGACCTTATTCCGATGCAACTCGGAAGTTTTGACGTCCTAGTAGGCATGGACTTTCTTCACGAAAACCATGCTGAAGTTGTGTGCTTCGATAAGATGATTCGATTCTCGCTCGCGAATGGTGATTTATTGTGTGTTTATGGTGAAACTGCTTCGAAAGGTCTCAAACTCATGTCGTGTGTCCAAGCTAGCAAGTATCTCCGCAAGGAATACAGAGCTTTCTTGGCTAACATTGTAGTAGCGGAGAAGGAAAAGAAAGGAAGATCTGGTGTAAACAATGTCCCAGTGGTTCGAGAATTTCCTAAAGTTTTCCCTGAGGATCTTCCCGGACTTTCGCCAAGTCGTGATATCGACTTCCGTATCGACCTCATTCCTGGAGCCAACCCTGTTGCCAAAGCTCCTTACCGGCTCGCACCGTCCGAAATGCGTGAACTCTCGAGTCAGCTTCAGGAATTACTTGAGAAAGGCTTCATTCGCCCGAGCACCTCTCCTTGGGGCGCGCCAGTCCTTTTCGTCAAAAAGAAGGATGGGTCGTTCCGGATGTGCATCGATTATCGGGAACTGAATAAGTTGACTATCAAGAACCGCTATCCCCTGCCTCGCATTGATGATTTGTTTGATCAGCTACAAGGTGCTACGTGTTTCTCGAATATCGATCTACGCTCAGGCTATCACCAGCTACGCATTCAGGAGGAAGATATACCCAAAACCGCTTTTCGCACTCGTTACGGCCACTATGAGTTCGTTGTTATGCCTTTTGGTTTAACCAACGCACCCGCGGTTTTCATGGATCTGATGAATCGCGTGTGTAAACCTTATCTCGACCATTTCGTCATCGTGTTCATCGAAGATGTCTTGATCTATTCTAAATCGAAAGCCGAACACGCGCAACATCTACGTTTGGTTCTCGAGCTACTCCAAGGGAATCGACTCTATGCCAAGTTCTCCAAGTGCGAATTCTGGCTGGAGGAGGTTCAATTCCTCGGTCACATTATAAATAGTCAAGGTATTCACGTCGATCCCGCGAAGATTGAAGCCGTTAAGAGTTGGATTACACCTAAGAACCCGTCTGAAGTCCGTTCTTTTCTCGGACTAGCGGGCTATTATCGACGATTTATTGAAGAATTCTCAAAAATCGTTGTGCCGCTTAGCGCTCTCACGCATAAAGACAAGCCTTTTGTTTCGGGAACTGAACAAGAGTCTGCCTTCCAAACCCTCAAGCGCATGCTTTGAAATGCTCATGTTCTCACATTGCCCGACGGAAATGACGATTTTATTGTCTATTGTGATGCCTCGAACCTTGGTCTTGGCTGCGTTCTCTTGCAACAGGACAAGGTCATTGCCTACGCATCTCGTCAGCTCAAAATCCATGAAAAGAACTATACAACCCATGATCTCGAGCTAGGCACAGTTGTTTTTGCGTTAAAGATTTGGCGACACTACCTGTATGGTACAAAGTGTACGATCTTCACCGATCATAGGAGCCTACAACATATCTTCGACCAGAAGGAACTTAATATGCGTCAACGCCGATGGGTGGAACTTCTCAACGATTATGACTGTGAGATTCGTTATCACCCTGGCAAAGCAAATGTCGTTGCCGACGCTCTCAGCAGACAGAGTTATTTGCTTAGCATTCGTAATACCCGAGCCCAATACGATCTCGAAACCCTCATCCGCGAAGCCCAGCATGCTTGTTTTAACGAGCGCACTCTGGATAAGGAAAGAATCTACCACGACGGAGCCCAGCTTGTGAATAAATCGAATGGGATATTCCATTTTCTAGACCGAATTTGGATCCCTAAACGGACCAATTTGCGACAGATATTGATGGACGAAGCCCACAAATCCCGGTATTCTATTCATCCCGGTGCCGATAAAATGTACCAGGACCTTCGCTACAAGTACTGGTGGCCGGGAATGAAAAGGGATATCGCTCTCTATGTTGGAAAGTACCTGACTTGCTCGAAGGTCAAGGCTGAACATCAAAGACCCTCTGGCTTACTTGAACAACCCCCGATCCTTATGTGGAAGTGGGAGAGTATAGCTATGGACTTCATAACAAAGCTCCCACGCACGCCATCAGGTCACGACAGCATCTGGGTAGTTGTTGACCGTTTGACCAAATCAGCTCACTTTTTGCCAATACAGGAAGACTACAAGGTAGAACGATTAGCCCGAATCTACACCAATGAGATCATTTGTCAACATGGGACACCTCGCGACATCATCTCTGACCGTGACACTCGGTTTGCCTCGTGGCTGTGGGAAACGTTTGAAGCTGCTCTCGGTACGACGCTTAATCTAAGTACCGCTTTCCACCCTCAAACCGACGGTCAGACTGAGAGAATGATCCGTACTCTTGAAGACATGCTCCGTTCGTGTGTCATAGATTTCGGTGGTAATTGGGATGCATACCTGCCGTTAGTCGAATTCTCGTACAACAACAGTTATCATTCCAGCATTCAAATGGCACCATTCGAGGCTTTATACGGAAGGAAATGTCGATCGCCTATTGTGTGGCATGAGATCGGTCACTCGCAATTAACCGGTCCTGAGCTATTGCAAGAAACGACCGACAAAGTCCTCCAAATAAGAGACAACTTGCTGAAAGCTCCGAGTCGTCAGAAAAGTTACGCCGATAGACGACGCAAGCCCCTTGAATTTGGCGTTGGCGACTACGTACTCCTAAAGGTATCACCTTGGAAGGGTGTGGTCAGATTCGGCAAGAAAGGGAAACTAGCGCTTCGATATGTTGGACCTTTTAAGATTCTGGAAAGGATCGGAAAAGTCGCCTACAGACTCGAACTACCGGAGGAACTTAGTAATGTCCACCCGACTTTCCATGTGTCAAACCTCCGAAAGTGCCTGGCTGAGCATGATTTAATTGTACCTCTCGATGACCTCCAAGTAAAGGAAACACTACACTTTGTGGAAAAGCCTATCGAAATCATGGACCGCCAAACCACGCGGCTCAGACGCTCGCGCATTCCTATTGTGAGAGTCCGGTGGGAAGGCAAACGAGGTGCATAGTTCACTTGGGAACTCGAAAGCGACATGAAGGCGAAGTACCCACAGTTGTTTGTTACGGCTTCAGCCTAATTTCGGGACGAAATTCCCTCAACTAGGGGAGGCTGTAACACCCCGTGTTTCGAAAGTCAAAGTCAAAGTAAAGATTGAAGTCAAAGGAAGAAAAGATTGCTAATTGCGACCTGTCTCTCCTTGCTCAATTCCTTTTTTGACTTCTTTGACTTGTAATTAGTCTATTTCTTTATCGCTTTAGTTGTATTATGTGGAGTATCTATTAATAATCGCATAGTAATCGTTATTTATCGCATGTTTAATCGCTTTATCGCTATCGCACTCGCAACTCGAATTACGCGTTTTGGTTATTGTTATACGTGTGTGTGTGCCTTATGTGTTACTTGTGCATGTTTATTTATGTTATGTGTGGTAATCAATCGAAACGCAATCGAACTCAATCACAATCGAATCGCAAACGCTAAACGAATATGAAATAAGGATGCTTATATGTTGATATAGTAGTTGGGATTAAAAGTAATTTGACTAGAAAATTCTATCACATCGCAACGCTCGCAATCGCAATCGAAACGGCAAAACTCGTCGCACCAAACACTTGAAACAAGTGGCCAATCGACCAGATGGCCAGCCGATCGACCAGTTGTTCGATTGAGCTGCCGCTCGATTGGCCAGCCAATCGATCAGGCTGCCAACCGATCGACCAGCCCTCTCCTCCCCTTTCCTTTTTAGGAAACCCTATAAATACCCCCTGTCACCATCATACTTTCCACTTTTGGCAACTCTCCTCCGACCAGCTCATCTTCCCCACTTTTCTTCAGATTTCTCGCGATTCCAGTAAGATCTCGTCCTAAATCTTGTACTTCCTTAATCTACACGCACTCCTACACCTTTCTATCTTTTGAATCATAACTTTTAACCGTGAAATCATCAAGATTCAAGGTGTTCTAGGATGACGTCATCATGTGTTCTTGAGAACTTCATGTTTTGGCCTCAATCCACCAAGAACAACTTAGATCTAACCGATTTCCACATAAACAAACAGAGATCCTTCATAGATCTAAACATATTCACAATGAAAAGGATAGAAAGATGGTTTTCCAAATTTCTTTCAACTCTTTTACACTCAATGCCTTCAAAACCGATAGAATCTGAGCTTGTGCCGACTTACTACTCATTCTTGTGGTTGTGTTGGTTCAAGATCTGGATTTTATCCACGAGACTACCGATTTCGGGTTAAACATGGAACACCGTCTCGAACAGTTAACTGGTCGGATTTGGGTGATTCCTGTCCGATCAGGGGTACCAAGTATTGACAAGGTTTCTGTTGCTTAATATGTTATCAAAACGTCTCGATAAAACGAAAAACAATCAAAACAACCAAGTGTAAGACGAACAGGTCGACCAGGACGGAGTGTCGTCCGATCGAACTGCTGTCTGATCGGACAGCCATCCGAACGACCGGTCATCCGATCGACTTGCACCTTGGCCCCATAATTAATTTTCAAATCAACCCTCAAGAGTTTTGGGAACACCTTACAGATTGCCGTCCGATCGAGTTACCACTCGATCGACCGACCATCGGACTATGTGATGTTTCGAAACTTCAACACTTAAACAATTTTCAACATGTTCAATGCACAAAGGATGCCACCCGATCGAACAACCGTCCGATCGAGTGACAGCCTGCTGAGAACTTGTTCTCGCTGAAGTGCCCAACCTATCGGACTGTCGCCCAATCGAATGGTCGTTCGATCGATCGACTGGAAAGGTAGAGATACTTCAATGTTTTCAAAATGCTACAACGAAAACTTCAAAAGTCAAACCATCATACACAAACACATCCTTCCCAAAGGAAGTAACAATCCACTCGAACGGTCATCCGACCGGACGACCTTCCGAATGGACTGTCACTCGAACGACCGGCTGTCCGATCGGACTACCATCCGATCGAACTGCTGTCCTACCCACTTGCACTCTGTATCATTTTACGCGTCGCTTATCGTTATGCTATCAATCTGTTCAGGCTAACCCTACTCTCTTGCGCTCCCTTCAATCCATCAATCGCTGTGAGTATACTCGATCCCTTTTTTCTTTACGCACTTTTGGGTGTTACATACATTACTTATACAAAATCACATTGAACACACTACGCAATTCTTTAAACGCTAACCGTTATCGCATGTATACGTGACTTAATGAATGCTTGTTTGTTATGTTTACACATGGAATGCTGTCTACCTGCCTTAGCAATGATAGTACTATAGTTTGGACTCAGCACCTGTTCACTCAGGGGTAGTTAAGGACAATTAGTTACATGGCTCACAGTGGTGAGTGTGTATCGCGCACTGCCTTGGGCAGTCAATCCGCAGTCATTGGTATCGATAGGTTCATGTCGATAACTAACATGCCTCATTTTACACTGTATACGTGCTGGTTATGCGTAACGCTTTCGAACTCTATATGCTATTATCAAACTTGTATGCTCACCTTTACACTATGTGTATTGACTTTTACTTTAACGTATGTGACGGGTGCTTAAGATGCTTATTTGCTTACTTTGCTGTGAAATCGAGGCTAGGAAAGACCTAGGTCAACAATAAACAATTGTTTGTAATGAAAATCTGAGTTGTCGGAACAGAACAATTTGACTAGATCTTTTTGTAATAATTGTATTGTCATTTATGACATGGTATGGGACGTGTTGCTTTAAATATTTGGTAAATATAGTTACGAACAATCAGCCCGGTTCCTCATGAGTTCATACAATATCCGGATTGGTCGCGTCCATTCACTTGTTGAGTTCCCGCCTATGCGTATCTTTTCAACAATGTCTTGTTCCGATGAACATGGCCAACAAGCCCAGCATCAAAGTTAGCATTTCTTAACGATACTTGCCATTTCGTATATTCTATCAGAATTTCCATAGTTACGAGCATTCAGGGACAATACCACCCGACGATCATTGTGAACATTCTTGAAATTCACTCCACTTTTGCATTACGGTTTTGTATATATATATATATATATATATATATATATATATATATATATATATATACACATTCTATTCTGACACATCCATCTCTAGTCGAGTCATAAGCTCCTTACAATGGTCATTCCTTTCCAATTAATGACATTACATGCCCATTCATCAAGCTCACCTATGAGTATAACCCTTAACAATGAAAACATTAACTACCGAGTTCAAATGGCGATCGCCATCTGACCCGTATGACCCATTCATCCTTTCAACCATTCTCGCACACATTACATGAGCATAATTATATTCATATATATATATTAATTCAAAACATAACTTGGGAAGTATTCGCCTTTTAAAGGATATTTACTCGTTTTATCTGTAATTATTTACACATTCGAATATTTTCATTCTTATCATTCTTTCCCTTCTATGTTTCGAATCCGTCTCGCAGATTCTAACATATCATTCATTCCTTTCATGTTTCGAATCTGTCTCGCAGATTCTAACATATCATTCATACTTTCAAATCCCTGAAAGTCTTATATTTCTCTTCACCCTCACATCTACCTACTACCTAATTCTAACAGACATACCTGCAACAATTATCACGGTCTCACGAACGTCATATGTTTCTTGTGTACTTGCCAGGTACACAATCCACATACTAGTTTCGTGTCTTCGTGTAATCGTCACCTTATGCCCGAAGAATTAGGTTTCGGCACGTGTAACATTTTCATAACTTCGTTTCCATTCTATTATTATATTTCATTAAAATTTTCCTTCATTTGATAAATTTTACCATTACATGCACCCATATGCTAAATTTACGTACCTGGGTCAATATGTCTTATTACATCCCTTGGTGCCGGTCCTAGACCACATTCACAGATCATCCCTTCTAAGCAATTGCGCTTACCATTCACATAACATACTATTAGTTTCCTTCAAATACATACTTACATTCGCTTTTAACTTTAGGCCTTGATCGAGTCTTGGATTGTACGGGTTCCTTGTCATAAGAGCACACAAGTTTGAGTTCAAGTATGGGCTATAGAAGACTTGGATATCATTAAACGGCATTTCGCGCTACTTTGCGCAATTAAAGGACTAATTGCGTCAAACTGCAAAAGTATGTCGATTCGTATAGAATCGAACCTTCCGTAATGTGACCATGAGTTAAATATACCCTATTTATCCTTTATATATCTTAGATATAGGCTTAGAGGTGTTTGGTGCGCAAAAATAAACTTTTATGTCATGCAGGGACTAAAAGTGTCAAAAAGTGCACAAGTTTGCATTTTCGCGCATATCTCACATTCTGAATATATCCGGACACCCAAAAATTTATGTAAGCACTAAAATTTTATTTTAGTGTTTGGATTGATAAAATTCCATTCATCGCGTAGTTTGGATCGTTTTTCGCGTCCGTTCGTGTTTCGTCGTAATTAGACGAACAACGTGACCGTACGGCCAAACGAACCGACATCCGACATGTTTTTGAGCATGTTTCATGACCCCTATATTTAGGCATCATTTTAGAGCCTTGAAATGAGGTTAACAGGCCTTAGATGTGTCAGAAACACATTATTATGCAAGCAGGGACCAAAACTGCACTTTTGAAAGCTTGTTTGAGCTGTGCAGGCCGTAGGCTACGCCCCCTGCAGCGTAGCCTACGCCCAGGTCTGGGCAGATTCATATTTTCAGCATTTTTGTCATTTTTCAAGGGCTTTTAGGTAAAATTCTCAATACCATGAGCTGGTTTTCAACACCCGTTGTATTTAGAAACCTTGGGCACACATGGAGGGCCAAGATTGAAGCACGGGTTACGAGAAACGATCCTAACGGTTCTTGAAATCCTATATAAACCCACTTGATCTTGGCTTTCATTCACACCTCATTCCATTTCTGCTTGTTCTCTAATTCTTGGAGGATCTTGAGCTTCTTGAGAACCTCCTTCTGTCCTTTGGACCCTTTGTAAGTGTTCCTTCGTGCTTAGTTTAATTATTTAGCGTTTTAAGCCGAAAAGTCAAGCGTTTGCGATAAACGCTTTGACTTTTAAACGGTTAAGCCATTGTTCGCATCGAACATGGCTACGTGACCGTAATTAGGTAGGTGTTTAACCCTCAAAAGGGCACCTCCTAATTACCACCTTTACTTAGTTAAATTGTCGGGTCAAATGAAAGTCAAATGGGTTAGTTTTAAATAAATTCATAACTATTAACATAAGAAATCATAAAATCAGTTTTCTCACGTTAATAACTTGGTAAATATTAGTTGAACATGTCTAAGCATGTTCAACCCGACAATTCTAAGTATAGGCTCGGTTCGGAACCGAAAGTCGCAAAAGTTGACTTTTGCTTTGACTTTCAGTTCTGACCCGATTTAGCTTAGTTTATATATTCCTTAGGATTCCATTAGGACCATATTATAGGTTGGTATAACCCTCCGAGGTTATACAACTTGGTCCCATAGAAATCCTAGTTCATGCTTGTTTCCGTTAAATGCCTAAATGTTAACCGTTATGCCCTTTTGACCCTAAAACGAGAATTTTGAAAATGTGAGAGGACAATAATTTTTATTACTAATTTATAAACTTGTCACTAAAATTTGACATCAGTTTGAGGTCTAGATTAGGAGTTATGCTCAATAGCGTAATTAGAAAGCTTTTTATAAATTTAACGGCTTAATTAGCATAAATCCTATCTAAACCCAATTTTTGAAACCAAAATTTTTACCTACTGATATAAAATAATATTTTGGGATTTTTGAAGATTTTTATTTATTTTTAGGCTGAGCATAACATAGGGTTCTAGCTATAATTCGGTAATTGCCGGTTTTGCCCTTTTGGGCTATAAAATGAGTTTTACAAATCCTTTTGATGCCAAACCTTTTTCTACTGATCTAATATGATAAATAAAATATTTTGAGCCTTCTGGAATAATAAAAACTACAGCTTTCCTTTGAAAACCCGGAAATGGCTCCAAATCGCCTTTTTAAGCGTTTTTAACGCATAGTATGTATCAAAACTATTTTAAACATATGAGGGTTGATGCCTACTGATATATTCAGTAAATTTTTATATTTTAACAGTAAGGAAAAGTTTTAAACTCAGGTTTTCAGTTTTGACCTTTTAAGCCTATGTGAAATTACCAAAATGCCCTACGGTGCATATTATGGTTATAATTAATAAATTTCACATATATATGATACCCTACTGTTATAACTTATTAAATTAAGTATATTTACTGATTAAATCAGACCTGTAACTCAGAATAATATTTAATCTCTCTTATAACCTTTAAAATGACCAAAATACCCCTACGGGGCATAAATTGGTCTTAAACTCGTTGTGGGCATAATGGAAGGTATCCTACTGATATCACAACATATTCAAGGCATATTAACTTAGGAAACCTGTTCATGACTCTTGTGGTTACCCGTTACGCCCTTTTCGCGTTCGGATCGGCTTATGTAACTAGTTTGCATAAATTAGCCGAAACGGGTCAAACCTTATCATTTTTATATCAAAAACCAGAATGTGTTTAGTTTACCCATATTAAACAAGTATACAAGCTTGTCGGGTCTAAACCACATTCTAATCCGGTTCTCGCTTAATCACGCATTTTGAACCGTATCCTTCTTTAAAACTAACCGGTCTAAGCATAGTCTTAATTAAAGACCCGTTAGAAATCTAATAGGTTATTAAAAACCTTCGTTCCAGATTTAGGAGCCCAGTAAAAGCTATATGTACTTGCTTGGTGGTATACGGCTGGGATAAATTGTATAAAATTTGCTCAGGTAAATACTTTTAACTTATTTTCCCTATACGGGCTTGGGGTATGGTATATAAAATACCGCTTGGTCGGGCATTGAATCTTTAATCGAATAGAGGTTAAACCATTGATATGCTCCGTTTGGAAATGTTTTGTTTGCTTAAAGCCTTTGGGGGGTTAATGACCATGTCCCGGATATCCTTGGCATCATTTTACGAAATGGTCACGACCTAAGCACGGGGTGTAGGCGTACACCCGTCAGTGCCTAAATAAATAATGTGGTGTGTCTATTAATCATTAACCCGGTCTACGGATCGGGCTACTGAACGCATAAGGAACATGTAATTCTTTTACAAGATTATATTCAAATAATTATCCCAAGTTATAAAAAGGTTTTGTGCCGTTTGCACTTAAATCAATTTTCTAAAACATTTTCAAAATGAGTCAGTTAAATTGTATTTACCAGTGTAAACTGACGTATTTTCCAAAAAGGCTAAGTGCATATACTAAACGGAATAGGCTGGCTACTCCTAGCATCAATAAAGAGTCTCGCAAGCTTAGATGCCTAAAGTCTGTTGAAAAATGTTCCATTTTACTTTCGATCCGCCTGTGGATCTGTTTCAACTGTTGTGATACTTGATATTACAATTTTATTTGGTTGAAATAAATCTATCTTTGCTTCTGCTGTGCATTTAAATATTGTGTTGTTTGACTATGACGATATCAACTACGTCACTATACCCCCACCGGGCCCACCGGTGACACGTGGAAAATAGGGGTGTGACAGGTTGGTATCAGAGCCAACACTGAGTGAATTAAACACTAGCCTTTTGTGTTTAATCTCAGTTACACGATTGCTCATTTTTTATTCTTGAGTCTAGACAAAGAACTTAGGACTATTCCTGATTTGTTTTTGTCCTTTATTTGTTTCCTTTATTATTTTTCTGATTAGCCCCTGCATGGGCGAGTCATTGCTGTTAGAAGTCCCGTTTAGGGCAACCCTGTACCTATTTAAATTTTAATGGGACGGTTAGATTTAAAATAACGTTCCTATTATGAGATCTACCATTATAACAAGATGGCAAAATCTAAAAAGGGACAAGACCTAGCTCATGTGTCGTTTTAAGACAGGGCCAAGATGGTAGTTCCACAATTAGATTCAGATCCTTGTTTACATCTCAATTTAGGATTGTTCTGCGTTAAATATTAAAAGAATCTTAAAGGTAAAACCTAGCCTAAATGTCAATGCAGACATGGCCAAGATGGTAAAACCTAGCCTAAATGTCATTGCAGACATGGCCAAGACGGTAAAACCTATCCAAAAGATTCCAATCCCTGTTAACATCTGTAAGTATGTTAACATTTTTGGCAAACTGTGAATCGTTAAAGTCACACATGCCATCTTTAAAAAAAGGGGGGGTTAATCTAAATTCCCTTATTTGAAATAATCATCCCTTAAGGATGAAGTGCCTACGGGCTATAATTAACGTCCTCTGAGACTAAAGACAGTAGTAGCCTATAAATCCCTGTCAAGAAAAGGTGATGAACTGTGATTCAAACCTTAATGCCTCGGTTCTATAAAATCTGGGCTTATAAATTAAACTTGTCTACGTGACTAGGCCTTTTGCGCCATTATTAACTTATAATTTAGGATTTATGATAAGGATCCTGAACAATTATATATTTATCAAATTAACTAAAATGGTTATTAAAAACCATGGGTTATAAATTTTGGTGATTTTACATAAGCCTATTCTAAAGCTTCAAAACCTTGTTTACACCTGTAAACATGTTAACATTCCTGGCAGATGTGATTCAATCACATAATTCATCCTTATACTGGATTCTCCCGAAATCCTTTCTTATTTGGTGAATTAAGCATCCATTAAGGATGTAATACTTACGGGCCATATTTGTCATACAAGACAAAAGATAGTCGTAGCCTACAACTCCCTGTCAAGAAAGGCAATGAACAACGTTCAAAGCCTAAATACCTGATTCTGCAAAATCATGGTTTATAATTTAAAGCTGCCCTTGTGACTTGGCCTTTTGTGCCATAGTTATATTTTAAATAAATTTAGGATAATTATAAACCCTGAATAAAATAAGTATCATTCCTTTCCTGCCAGTATATACATTAAAAAAGAATCTTAAAAGGTATAACCTAGCTTGAATGTCATTAAAGACCTGGCTAAGATGGTAAAACCTGTTTAAAAGAGATTCAGATCCCTGTTAACATCTGAAAACGTGTTAACACTCCCGACAATAGTGATGCGATAAAATCACACTTGCCATCTTTATATTAAGAACTTCCAAACCCCTTATTTAGCCTAAATGATCAAGAAGAATCATGGCTAATAAAAGCCGAACATGATGAACCCATCAAACGTCCATTGGAATGTGTGCCTATGGGCAAAGATGCGTACATAGAAAAGATAGTATTATTTCATAACTTCTTGTCAAGACAATGAACTATGAAATTTTCCGATCCAAAGGAATCATTGATTATGTTTTAAAATTCCCCTAGTGACAAGGCATCTGTGCCAATCAAAAGTCCTTTGGAACAAGCCATTGTGCTATATAAAATGTCGGTACGACATTGACAGTCGTGACTGATGTCCCCTGTCTAATAAATATGAAGGATTATATTCCGTTTAAACGCCAAAGATGGTTTATTTAAAAAAACCTAGGAAAAACATAATCAAATAAATTAAATACTATCTATTGGCCTATATGGTTGATTTACACCATGGCTATTTAATCATCAAGTTCGACAATTCAGCAAATTATTGCTACATGGTTTGTAACTTTCAAGCTTCACCATGGCTGATTCCTAGGAAGCCCACAATCATCCAGTTGATCAGAATAATGATGCAAGACTGAACTTAACGGGCACCGAGTTACAGGCTATGATAGGTACAGCCGTAAACAACGCCGTGGACCGTGTATTAAAGGATCATAAGCGAAAGTGCGATAATACCCCAAATAAAGGTTACAAAAAGGGTAAGACTGGTTCAAACTATAACCAGTCCAAGCCGAAAGAGGCAAAACCCAAATGTAAAACCTACGGGAAGAAGCACTTCGAAAATTATTTTGAACAGACCATGGGATGTGTCATCTGTAAAGAGATGGATCACAAGACCTATGAATGCAAGAACCTGAAGGACGCCACATGCTATGGCTGTGGCGAGAAGGGGCACGTGAAGAACCGCTGCCCATAGGAGGCAACTAAAGGGAAGTGCACTTTAGAGTCACAAGCTAGGCCTTGTGGGATTTGTAATAAGAAAGGGCACCAGACTTTGGAGTGCCAAGACATAAAGGACGCAACCTGTTATGGTTGCAATGAAATAGGGCACGTCAAAACAAATTTCCCAAATGAAACCAAGAAGCCTGGAGAGGCTAAGAAGACCAAAGCTGGAGGCTCTCAAATGGATGCTCAAGAGGCTATTCAGGATTACAATGTCACAACGGGTCCTTTCTTCATCAATAACGCTCATGCTAGAGTATTAATTGATTCAGGTCCAGATAAGTCTTTCGTAGACAATAGACCTTGTAAATTATTAAATCTGCCTGAGAAAACTCTAAGCGTTAAGTATAAAGTAGAATTGGCCGACAGTACCTCAGAGACTGCTTCAGCAATAATAGATGGATGTTTTATATCCATTAGGAACCATTCTTTCCGCTGTCCTTGTTTCCATTGAAATTAAAGGAAACTCGATGTAGTGATAAGAATGGAATGGTCGTCTTAAAACCAAGCCCATATTATGGGTAATAAGAAGCAAGTAGTTATCAAGACTCCTTATGGTAAGCCTTGACAATCCAGGGAGACATAGGGTATGGATTGCCTATGTACCTGCTGAGATCGGTATTTAATACCAAAGCTCCGAGCAAGGAAAACTCGGAAAAGATAAACAACAGTCGCAAAGCTAAGATGCGACAAATGTTAATGGCACATCAAACGTGAACCTCAATGTTAATGGAGTAAATCTCCGAGACTGTTATTAACGCAGCTGTTAGAAAGGCTATGAGAAAAGTCATGAAAGGGTTCAAGAAGCCGAATGTTGCTTGCTCTAGAACACATGTCGCTGCTCATAAGAAGAGCTTTATTCATACTTCAAATGCGAAGAATAAACCCAACAAAAGCGTATATGGCAAGGAGCCCCATTTTTTTAGGATGTACTTAAAAGTACTTCGTCTCTTGGAAGTCAAGAGACTATAATAGTAAGAAGCGGCCATCAATTGCAGGAAATTGTTTAATGAAGTAGGATCCATTAGGTGTATCAGCGGTTATGCTGGAAAGGACATGGTAAGGTATGCATCACAATAGTTCTATGGCAATACCCTTAATTGATGAGGACATTAATGAAGTCGACAAGAAAGATCCTCTTATACAATATAGAATGGTCCAAGTTTTAAGGACCTTATTAGGAAAAACCTATTATCCGCATCACAAGATGGAAAAAGATGGAATAAGAATTTTCTGACTCTCACCATAGAAGTTCTAGACTGTCGACAGTATGTCGCAAATGTTGATTCATTGGCTGAGATAGTACCCTATTCAATTTACCCAAAATCTAAGCTTATACAATAATTATTGGTGGTTAATAACGGCAATAAGAGGGCACATTAAGGTTTCAAGGCCTGCTTATTATAAGTCCATTGTGGATCTACCTCAGCTACTCACATGGTATAGATTAAGAAATAACCAGTCAAAGCTGAGACTACCCTAAATTTGTCAAAGAATTATACAGCTAAGTGAAAAAGGTTTAGGAATGGAGGCGTATAACCCTCCTAATGAATGATTAGAGGCAGTTCACATTAATAATGACACTAGATAAATTCCTTATTGTGATTTTATTGCTAAGAGTTACGTTTGGTTTTAGATACCGCTAAGTCTCTCATAAGACCATAAGCTTAGCAAACTTTTAGAAATTTTCCCCGTAAGAACCCTAGATATTAAGTGTAAGGTAAAACTTACAGGCAAAATCATGAGAATCATTTCCTCTGTTCCTGTCAGAAACCCCTAATCATAGAATTCTAGAAGTATCCTTCCCCTAGAAGAAGTGCGCCAGCATATATAGTTGATATCTCTTCAATCTCTATCGATTGCGAAAACCAGACAGTATGATAAAAGCGCCATATGAGGATTGATGTATCTTAATAAGTTCCATAGATTGCTTCCATGCCTGATCAGTATGGAGGTTTAATGCATGGGACCACAAAGATATCCCGATAGTCATATGGTACTAAAGTCAACTAATGGTATTCAAAGAAGATATCCATAATGGAAATTGTCCAAGTAAATGTTCTCTATTAAGGAATTCGTGGACTTGTAACATAAATGTGTCATTTATTTGACACAAGCAATAATGGATAAACTGGAGCCTGAGATATGAAAAATCTCTATAACCTCCTTGTATCTTGATTACCTTCTCCTAGAATTACCCTGTTCACCTCCTGAAAGGCAAGTTGAGTTAAGGTTTACATCCCATTTAGGGCTGTATTATTATGAAATCCCCAAGACGGCTAGTACCATCATTGGAAGAATCGAAACCCTGATTAAGTAAGTTTTGAAATAGAAAATTTATATAGCCTAACTCAATACTCTGAGGATTCGGTATAGTTAATTAAGAAAGACGGTTCATTTTGCTTATGCATTGGTTACCACAACCCTAATTAGGGAACAATTAAGAATTTCCATCAGCTGCCCAGGATCGTCGATTTGTTCGACTGACTGTGAGGATTAACTATCCCTTAAGATTAGTTTTAAGTAATGGTTGGAATAACCATTTCACCTTGAGATAAGCTTTTCTATAATAGTTGATGTATAAGTATCAAGGCTGCTCCTTTGGAGACCTTGCTTAGATGGAATGTTGAATATCTATTGTTAAATAGAAGATTGGTACGTCCAATATCTGTAAGTTGCCAGTTTTGGCAGAAAATCAAAGATTAATGAGAATAGCAACCCTCCTAAGTCCTTGTTAGGGAATAAGGTTCAACAAAGATATCACCCTGGAAGGGTGTGCCAATTTGTTAATTATCAGACTAGTTAAGCTCTGAATATATAAAATCATTCGAAG
Source organism: Helianthus tuberosus (assembly GCA_030545235.1). Taxonomy (NCBI): domain Eukaryota; kingdom Viridiplantae; phylum Streptophyta; class Magnoliopsida; order Asterales; family Asteraceae; genus Helianthus; species Helianthus tuberosus. The sequence goes on from JARYGA010005760.1 coordinate 32,691, forward strand.
GAATCGAATGTATCAAAGATCAAATAGCTTATAAGCTGAAACCTATTTAAGGAGCTTGGCGGAGCTCGCAATGTATTACACACTAAGGATTTAAGGATGTGTTTCGCCAATAAGTCAAGAAGCACTATCACATAACGGTAGGCAGACTTGTGATATAATGATAAACCTGTATCGAATGCGGATCGACAGGATAAGAAACCTCAAAAAGGATACATGAACCTATTATATAGAGGTCAAATTGGGAGCTTGGAGAGGCTCCAGATATGCTATAGAAGTTAAAGTCCATTATGCGGCAAAAAGTACTTCCAGCATTTTAGCAAATCTCGAGGTCGAGATTTCTTTTAAGGGGGTGAGGATGTAACACCTCGTAAAATCACGTCCAATGATGTATTGACACGTGTAATAAACCCTAATAAAGTCCAATGTTGAATTTAAGGGACTAATTTTTTGAAAAATCGAAAACTTTGATAATAAAAGGACTGGAAGTGTTAGCATACCTAAAATAAGTTTCCAAATAACCTCTCACGGTGATTATATTCACAAATGAGCCACTTGTCAATCGAGTGTAGCCGTTTGCGTAATTAATTGGAAGTTTGCGCAATAAAGGGTTAAAAGTGTCAACATGTTAATTCTTACCTCTGAGTGACCATTTAACAAACCGGGAGCTTCATGATATTTGATTATACTCTCGGGAATGCCAACTATTGGCCATCTAATGTTTTTATGCCTATAAGTAAAGTTACGCGCAACTTTGCAAGTTAGAGGGACTAAAAGTGTCAATATGTTTAATTATACCTCTGAATGACCTTTTAGCAAACCTGAAGCATCTTGATGTTCAATAATACTTTCAAGAATGCCTAATATGGATTAAATGAGGCTTCAATGCTATTAAATGATGAGATGCGCAAGTTTGCGCAATAGAGGGGCCTAAAGCGTCAACTTTTGAATCTACGCCTTTCGGTGACCATTTAAGTGAACGGGAGCATAGTAATATTTAAGTATATGCTTGGGAATGATCATTATGGGCTATGGAAGACTTGGATATCATTAAACGGCATTTCGCGCTACTTTGCGCAATTAAAGGACTAATTGCGTCAAACTGCAAAAGTATGTCGATTCGCATAGAATCGAACCTTCCGTAATGTGACCATGAGTTAAATATACCCTATTTATCCTTTATATAGCTTAGATATAGGCTTAGAGGTGTTTGGTGCGCAAAAATAAACTTTTATGTTATGCAGGGACTAAAAGTGTCAAAAAGTGCACAAGTTTGCATTTTCGCGCATATCTCACATTCTGAGTATATCCGGACACCCAAAAATTTATGTAAGCACTAAAATATTTTATTTTAGTGTTTGGATTGATAAAATTCCATTCGTCGCGTAGTTTGGATCGTTTTTCGCGTCCGTCCGTGTTTCGTCGTAATTAGACGAACAACGTGATCGTACGGCCAAACGAACCGACATCCGACATGTTTTTGAGCATGTTTCATGTCCCCTATATTTAGGCATCATGTTAGAGCCTTGAAATGAGGTTAACAGGCCTTAGATGTGTCAGAAACACATTATTATGCAAGCAGGGACCAAAACTGCACTTTTGAAAGCTTGTTTGAGCTGTGCAGGCCGTAGGCTACGCCCCCTGCAGCGTAGCCTACGCCCAGGTCTGGGCAGATTCATATTTTCAGCATTTTTGTCATTTTTCAAGGACTTTTAGGTAAAATTCTCAATACCATGAGCTGGTTTTCAACACCCATTGTATTTAGAAACCTTGGGCACACATGGAGGGCCAAGATTGAAGCACGGGTTACGAGAAACGATCCTAACGGTTCTTGAAATCCTATATAAACCCACTTGATCTTGGCTTTCATTCACACCTCATTCCATTTCTGCTTGTTCTCTAATTCTTGGAGGATCTTGAGCTTCTTGAGAACCTCTTTCTGTCCTTTGGACCCTTTGTAAGTGTTCCTTCGTGCTTAGTTTAATTATTTAGCGTTTTAAGCCGAAAGGAACACTTACAAAGTGATATAACCACAGATATGTTGGTTTTATGGTATTTGTCCTATATTTTATGATATTTATCATCCTTTACTTATCTGAGAATTTGTGATTAAAAAAACATATAAATTGTCTATAATTTTAAAACATGTGATTTTATTACTTCTTAAAATGGATAAGCATATGGTTTGATTTACTTTATTTATTTTGCGTAAATCCAGTATAAATATAATTAAATGATATGTTTGCCTTTGAAAAAAAAATAATTGCATTTATATAAGAAACGTGGTGTTACATTTTTAAAAATACCTTTGAAAAAAATTAATTGGTGTTATGTTATTAAAAATGTTATTTTTTAATTATATACATTAGAGTAAATTAGGATTTTGGCCCCTGTAGTTATATCACTTTTACTCTTTTAGTCCATTTTTTTAATATTTAAGCCCCCAACGTCTTTTTTTCTAACATTTTTGGCCCATAACATTTAATGGATGGGGTTAGTGTTAGGGGCCAAAAGGGTTAGAAAAAAAGACGTTAGGAGCTCAGATGTTAAAAAAAATTTGGCTAAAAGGGTAAAAGTGATATAACCACAGGGGTCAAAATCGTAATTTACTCTATACATTAATATTTCATATCAACACCACAAAAAATATGTAACATTATAACATTCGGATTTGAGTTTATATATTAGAAATAGTGAAATGAAATGATTATTTCAACTAAATAGTTTTGTGATGAATTTATCTATTAAATCTATTAATTCAAACAAAATTAATTAATAATATTATTAGAATTAGATACACCAACCACAATCCATCTCCATCGTCACATTTTCCAGCCACCAACTCCATCTCAATTAAAATTTAAGAGTCTTCTCATTATATCTCAAAATTTTAAAGAAACATTTATGTGTTCATCAGTTTTTTTTTCCTATTTCGTCTCATCCTCAAGATAAGGATGAGATTTAAGAATTTACTTCATATTCTTTATGTATCGTATCATAACATATTTTATAAATTTAACTATTATATAAATATATATTTTTTGTATACATAATTATTATTACTAAAGTAACAAATAAATATAAATTATTTGTTTAAACGTTATAGCAAGTAATGTTATATTTTTTTAACTTGGTATAGATAGTTCATTTTAGGGTAATATGTGTTTATATTAAAATCTATATTTAACATGTGCAATATCAAGAGTAATTAAATTTTGTGATTATTATGTTTTTCAGATACAACCAATTTTATCATTCAACCCGTGTAACACACGGGACTATAACCTAGTATTTAATAAAACAAATATTTTTAACACCGTCTTATAAGCATTTACTGAAAAAGAAAAATACAATAAAAAGGTTTTTTTTAGGTGAGACTTGAGAGTGTGTTTAAACCCAAGTGTTATTTGATGTTTTAGTACGCGTTTTAGGTGTGTCAAGTGAAGGCATCTCCAGGTTATTTGAGGACATAAAGGCAAGTAATAGTGAATACTGAGTTGTTGGCGATTTGGATGCTTTTTGGTTTTAAATTAAATGTTTTGATCATTTTGAAAAGGGTCCTAATAATCCCACATGGTAAATCTTATTCTCACATGGTGTATAAGGGCCGTATAAGGTTATACGGCCGTATAGAATAAAATGAACGGACAAAGCAGTCTTTGTCAGTTTATTTTAAATGTATACGGGCCGTATAACCTTATACTGCCCGTATACACCATGTGAGATAAGCTTTTAGGGTGGCCGTATATAATGCTCGTATAATGTTATACGGCCCGTATACATTTGGTCGTATAACATTATATTGCTCGTATAATGTTATACGGCTCGTATACATTGGTCGTATAACATTATATTGCTCGTATACAAATTGTATACGGCTCGTATAATGTTATACTGGCCGTATACATGTAAAACAAAAAAAAACATTCCATTGCATTTATTTTTGTGCAACAACATTCTATACGGGCCGTATAATGTTATACGGCCCGTATACACCTAGGGATGTGAAAATAAGAAAATAGGGGGTGTGGAAATAAGGGGACCCTTTTGAAAACCCAAATTATTAGGTTATGCGGTATGGTAGAGGGTCATTTTTGGAGGATAATCCACCGCGTAGGCGTCACGTCATAGTCTTTGGAGGATGCCCCTCCAAGGTAGGAACACTGGAAATGGAGGATGAGCCTACCCCATCAACTTAATTTTTTTTTTAAATTTATCAATTAAAAGCTTTCAGTTGTGTAAGTGTATATGTAAACCCTACCTCCCCCTCCCAACATTAAAGGTATGCATGAACATGGATGGAATTCATGTCTATATTCCTCCACATATTGTCTTTCTCTCTTTCTCCTATTTGAGTTTTCGTAAATATATATTGAGCTTACATTTTAAAAAATATATTTTCATAAAAAAATAACTTTGTTTGAATGATAAGAGTTTTCTCTTTAACTTTACTAAAAAAGCTAATAAGTAAAAACAACTTTATTTGAATGATGAGAGTTTTATCTTAAAATTTATTAAAAAGCCATATAGTACTTAAAATAGATATCAGGAAAAAAAAATGTAGACTCTTTGAAAACAATTTTAGTCAAATACAATTTTGAATAATCACATCTTTAATTTAAATTAGTAACTAGTTGTCTCACTTGTTATAATTATGTGAGTTGAAGAAAAAAAAAATCGATCCTCTTATTTCACCCATTATTGTATTTCTTAATTTATAGTTATATTAAAAAAATCACTCATATCTTATCTTAAACATTGTTTTATAATTCATAAATATCAATTAGTGACTATTTAAAAATTCTTTTATTCAACATATATAAATACTCTTTTAACCTAACATCTAATAAATGTTGTGTATGTTTTAAAAAATATTATTGTGTCCTCAAGATTCATCCATGTAAGATAGATATATACTTATAGTGGCTGTTTGGCAACTCGTGAATGGTTAAGTGCTGAATCAGTAAGAGGTCTGAACCATTAAGTGTTGAACCAGTAAGATGTCTCAACCACTAAGAGCATGTATAATGTTTAACCGTTCAGAGGCAAATGTCAGACCAATTCAGATTAGAGGTCTTAACGATTCAGACTCAGTATAAAATTTAACCATTCAGAGGCAAATGTCTGAACCATGCAGACATCTGCTCGCGAAACAAACAGTCTAAATCATTAAGTACTGAATCAGTAAAAGGTCTGAACCATTAAGAGTTTCATTAAGAGGTAAACAAACCCTTAAATTGTATAAAGGAGAAAGAAATGTTGTAGGGAGGTAACATAACGTTAAAAGATATAAATATTTATGTGATTTTAATGAGTCTCTATTAAATATTAGTTGTGTATATTTATTTGGAATGACCAATAAATACTATACAAGTGTAATCATTTGGGTAAATTTACTCGCGAAAGATCATCTAAGTGCATGACTCTTAATTAAATATTAATTGTATTCGCCAATAAATACTACACAAGTCCAACCATTTGGGTAAACTTATTGGCGAAAGACCATCTACGTCCTACGAATACAAATAACGCTAATGACCCGAACTCATGACCTCTCCACCAAGGTCAATAGATGCCTCCTCCCAAAGTAGCTGGCCTGAGAGTCATTGACAAATATATTAATTTTATATTAAATGTCCTTCTACCTTAAGTAATTATTTAAATACGATCTTAGAATTTATAACACTTCACCTCCCATTTTTAATTTAGATAACTTCACTATTAGGCCAACCCCATCCAAATTCACAAAACCAGACATCTTTTAAGTTTTCTAAGTTTTTTACTTTTAAAAAATTTTAATATATTTGTGTATAGTTTCGCATTATTAAGCATAATGATATATTTATGTCTAGATCTGAAACTAGTTTTATCGTCTTACATCTTTTATGGAGTATTTGGAAACTGAACCTGGTCACCATATGTGCCACCTACATGGATGGACACATATTATGATACTATGTTGTCATGCTGGTCTCATTCCTTGAAGTTTTATGGCATCATGTTTGGAACTAACAATTTAGTTTTTACTGTTACATAAATTCAATTATTAGGTTATATTTAAGTGCGAAGGATAGTCTGGTGATAAAGTACTAATTTTAGGTATTCAGTACACGTATCGGTACTCAATTTTATCGATTTTGGTATTTGGTACTTTTAGTATAGGTACGTGTAAAAAAGGGTACCAGTACAGTACCGAATTTTATATGAAAGTTTAAAAGTTTTTTTTTATATTATTTTTATTTCAAATTATGGTATTTATTTTACCCGTATTAATTTTACATATTTGATACTCGTGTCGATTTTACTTATTTATATCCATAAGAGTGCTCAAATACTAACATAAAAACAAAGTGCCACCATACCAAAATACCCGTACCCATAACAATATATTCGGTACGGTATTTAGTACCCAATTTTGTTCAAATTTGGTATCAATATTTTCAATACCAGTACGAATACATGTACTGTACCAATCTCATCTCTAGATGTGGTGAAACTATACTAATCATTTACTCATAGAATACGAATAACAATATTATCTAATCTAGTTCCTAACAAATGATTACAATTAATGCAACTTGATTTTCTTTTTTTCAACCTCACAACTTTTACTTATGTTTTCTTTTAATATATTTTATAATAATTAATGTATGGATATCACTTATTTATAATAATAAACACCGAAATTTTTTATTAGTCATATATTCAATATCGTATTTATGTTAATTGATATACGGATCTATTGGTATGTTTAGAGAAACAACGCTATAGAAAGTTTGATGCGTTGTTGATTCCAATAGTACGCCTAAATCTGTTTCACCAATGTGCGTCTAAATAAAATGTAAGTTTGATTTTAACCCATCTCCAAACCCTTAAGCAACGTTCGAATCACTTGTTTTTAGCTTGTAGATTTTCGGGTGGAGTGTGGCTTGGAATCTCTTCGTGGTGCAACCTGTCGCCTTTCTTTGTGTTCTCAGTTAAAGACGTCTTACAGCTAGTCGACTACATGGGCAGATCGGAGACAAAGAAAGAGATCACTTATGATATTCTTATTTTGGCGTGTTGGCGAATTTGGAAGGCAAGGAACGATAAGGTCTTTTCAAGCATCAATACGAATGTTGTCCAAATTGTTTCGGATATAAAATCCTTGGGATATCTTTGGTATAGGAATAGATATAAGAAGGGTACGGTAGATTGGAAAGATTGGTGTAAGTTTTCTTTTCCTATAATGTAACTCTTGTTTTTGATGGTTATCTCTAGCTTGGAGATTCCGCCGGTTTTGTGTGTTTATGAAGTTTGCCTTTCAAAAAAAAGTAATTAGTAATTGTAGATTACCATTTCTTTTTCAAAAAAAAAAAGTAATTAGTAACTGTAGATTACCATTTCTTATTTACGTTTTTATTGTTCATTTTCATAAATAATGAATATTCTTTATTCCTTGTTGGTAATAAAAAAAACAGGGGGTAGGATCGTAAATCCAGGTGCCATCATTCAGGCTACAACTGTTACCATGCCACAAAGTTAAAAAAAAAAACGCGACACCACACCACTGCATCAATCGGTTCGTGTTCAGATAAATACTTATCAATAGGTTTCCATCTTCCATTACAGACCACCTTCAAAACCACACACACAGACATGAAGTTCTGGTTGTGGAATAATAGCAGCAGCACTAGTAGTAACTCACTGTCCTACTGTGTTGAACAAAATAAGCCATGTATTGGGTGGTGGGTGGACAAGTATTTCAAAGATTGTCTCTGCAATGTCAATGACGAAGTTTCTTTTGGATTTGGAATCATAAGCCTTGTTTGTTGGGGTGTTGCTGAAATCCCGCAGATTATTACCAACTTTCGTACTAAATCCAGCCATGGTGTGTCACTCATCTTCTTGCTAACGTGGATTGCAGGGTAGGTGTTTGTGTTTATGTCTGTGTGAAAATTTGTAATAGTTTAGCTCATTTTTTTGTTGTAATGGTGTAGGGATATTTTTAATCTTGTGGGTTGTCTTCTTGAACCTGCAACTGTGAGTGTTTTTCATATGGTTATAGATCTAGAGTCTGTTTTTAAATTGTCTGATTTGTTTTTGTCTTTGTTGTGGATGCAGTTGCCCACACAGTATTACACAGCTATTGTAAGTATGACAACACTCAGCTCCTCTTTTTTTATTGTTTTTTATTTTTATTATATTTGAAAGATGCTTTCTTTCACAATCTTGAAATGGATATTCTTATATGCAAATTATGTTCAATTTAATCTGATTTGGTGCATACAGCTTTACACTGCAAGCACGGTAATCTTGGTGCTGCAAAGCTTGTACTATGATCATATCTATGCGTGGTTGAAATCAGGGAAAATCGAAGTCGGTAGTCCCGAGGTAAAACTTTACTCTTAGAGCATCCACAACGCTGGTCAAAGTCCAAAATCCAAACACTCTATATCACCCACCACATCATTCCAAACATCAACCATTCAAAACTCACTTTTTCGTCCAACACTAAACCATTCAAAACCTCCGCATTAAACGCCACTTTTACACTAAAATAGAAAAAAGAAAAAAAAAGAAAGCCATCTGTATATGTGGTCCCCACTAAACCAAACCGGGCCAGTCCACTACACAAACTGGACCACCAAAGTCAATCTCCTACAACGGGGGTGGTCTGGAATTGGTGGTTTGGTTTTGGACGTGGCAGTGGCGAAGCTTGAGATTTCCGACTGGGGGGTCGAAGACGTATATACCCAAAATTTCTATAAAACCGGGGGTCAAAAACGTATATACCCAAAAATTTCTATACGAAAACTACATACCCTCCACTACTGAGTGAAAAGTTCAAGGGGACGGCCGCCCCCTCCCGCCCTCACAAAGCTACGCCCTTAGGACGTGGGTTTTGGACTCCACGTTATGGATGCTTTTTTTAGACTATGTGTTTTGGTGAGGTGAAAGTGAAATGTGAAAAAAAAAAGTGTTGCCACGTAGACACGAGGGTTTCACATTTCACCTTTCATTAAGACATGTTGTGGGAGTGTAAAATGTGGTGGTGTGAGTAATATAAAACTTTGAAAAAAGAAATGGTAAGGTAGAGATGAATGATTTGTTTGTATATCAATTATTAATTAATAAACTAAATTAAATTCACACTTGCTAGTCCCCTCGCAAGACTGCCCTAGCGCCTGGTGTTCAGCGCCCCGGATGCTAAGGTGGCATCCCTTTAGCGCCCCAAGTTCATCCACAACACATAGTCGTAGAAATTGAATCTACAACTTAGTCCATTTCTATTAGATTATTATTGGTACTCTAACGCATTCTTATTAGGTGGAAGAAGTCAAGAAACCTCTTAAACAAAAATTTACTGGATCACAAAGTCGTGCCATCAGACCAAACCAATCACACCACCAGGGCTACTATTTCACGTCTGTCTATATGTCTATCCACTGTGGGATTTTACTCCTTTTTTAGCAGAACCTGATAAACTTAACGATATCTATGGAAAATGTGTGCAGGTCAGCAAGATCATTGGCTGCAAGTTCAACCCCGCCTAATAGAGCTTGTCCGTGGAAAGCAAGAAGTGGTCCAGCCTCGGCTATGGCTGTTGATAGTGATGATTCTTCAGAAGATGAGTCATCTGCTCAGATACCAAAGACAAAGACTGCTTCCCAGCCTAAGCCCATACCACGCTCCGTACGCCGTTAAAAATGTTGGATTGTTGAAATGTTACGTTTCTTGTAACAACTGTGATATATGTGCTGTTTATGTCAGGTTGGTTATGGAGCATTTTTGGCTACTTCACTATATATGCCTTCACACGCCAAGGGTTTAGTGCGAGTTTACGCTTACAGGAACCTTCTACAAGTATGATAAACTGATTATTTATAATTTACCTCAGTGGTACAGAAAATGTTTAAGATGTATTTGATTTCAAGGCTGATGAAATTAGTGTTTAGCAGGATAATGGTGGAAGTTATACATCTAATTATGGCCAATGGTTAGGGTGGCTGATGGCTGCTATATACATGGGCGGTCGGATTCCTCAAATCGTCTTAAATGTAAGTCATGATTCTTCATCTAATCATATCAATATGTGGTTCCTGATGATATATTTCACCAAATGTGTAACGTATTTGCTGTAATTGTTTCCAGATCAAAAGAGGCAGTGTTGAGGTGAGTCCCTTACTCATTTATTCGTAATTTAAATGATACGAAATTTGATTTACGCCTTGCATTCAGGGTTTGAATCCTCTCATGTTTATTTTTGCTCTTGTCGCCAATGCAACTTATGTTGGAAGGTGCTTGATTTCCCTCTCTAGATCTCTCATACACATAGACACTGAGGTGTTTTGACACAATATATAATGATTTAAATGCAGCATTCTTGTAAGAAGTACGGAATGGGAGAGAATTAAAGCAAACATGCCTTGGTTGCTTGATGCTGCAGTCTGTGTGGCGCTTGATGCTTTTGTATCCTCTATGTTGAATCTTTACGTTTTTATCCATTATTTAAATAAACCATCATCGTCATGTATGATTGATTACCTTAACGAACATAATTGTTACAGATCATAATGCAGTATGTATACTACAGATACTTCTTGAAACGAGTCCCAAACAGTGATGAGGATGATGATTATCATTGTGACTACTAGCAAGCAAAGAAGACTTGCATGAGTCGATGAACAAAAGCTTTCTGGTTAACACTAAAAAATGAAGAATGCTTCAAGTGGATTATAATATAAGTAAGTTCCTTGTATTTGTTTGGATTATGTGGATGATATGTTTTGCGACTGGCATTTTAATGTCGCTATTGGGTGTCATGAAGATATGTTAGGCATTGTCTAAATTTTCTGATTCATTTTCATTTCTGCTTCCATCTTTATCAATCTTGATGGAACTTTTACAAAGTAAAAGAATAAAAAAATTAGAGCGAAAACGTAAACAAAACTTGGCTCTCCATGTTAAGTAAATGTCTTTTTAGTCTCTTCATCTACAACTGAATCTTCACTTGGCCATGCCTCTTGATGTGGGTAACAAGCTTTCCTCAACTCCTTATACTTTTCTACATCGAACCCTTCACGTTTCATCAACTTCTTCTGCTTCGAACTAAACCTGCTTTGAAAGAACCCTTCAAACGACGGCTCTTTTGCGGTCCTCAAGAAAAACGTGTATCCAGCCATGAAATACATCGATGTAACATAAAAGCAAATGGGTTCCATCACGTCCCATGAGAGTTCCCAAAACGTGAGCCTCATGAACACCGACGTCTGGACAACTAGGTATGCCAGACCACCCCATAGCTCTCGTTGAACCAATTCTTTCGCCCTGGTGTCAATGGCGGACTTCCGTCGCTCCATGTCTTCCAATTCTTTCAGAGGTCGGTTGTTCGTCGCCCGCAAATTTGAGGGCAGCAAGCCATGTATTGCTTTCACCACCTGTAATACAAAATTGTTGGTTAAACAAGTCTCACCAAAAATTCAAATTTGACATATTACAACTTTTTCTGACCCTTTTTTCCTTGAACAACTTGGACCACCAAAAAAAGTTGAAAACTAAAATAAAACAAGTCAAAAAATTAAAATAAAAAAAAATATGTATACAACTTGAACATATTTTTGCCTACCACACACACACAAAAATTCGCACATCTAACTTGTTCTTTCCTTGAACCCACCCACCCACTTACAAGACCCACCCATTGAAAAATTAGTCAAACCCCAAAAATCCCTTTCCCCTAGGTACATGCATAAAAGGGGTAAAACCGGAAAACCATTGCTCAAAAAAAGTAACTTTAAAAAAAAATCATTTGTGATCTGGCATTAAATTTTTTTATAAATTTATTTCATTTTTTTTTTTGGCCAGCCAAACGAAACCCATTTATAAATTTATTTCATGAAGTTGGGGGTTGGGTAGGAAGATGATGATAATCTCTAGGTCGGTCTCCACCTCAAACAAACGTGTACACGTTTTTAGATCTGGTTTCTCAATCATCCCTGTGGAGAAAAACATCACACAATAACACAAAAGAACTAATCAGATTTCGGACCATCTTTTATTAAAAACAAATCAAAACTATATGCAACCCCTAAAAACTCCAAACGTTTAACATTAAATAAATTCTATAAAACAAAACACGAATTTGTTTTAACTACTAAATCAAATTAATAGAAATGAGGTGAAATCATAAAACTAACCTGTTCAGGCTTGAGGAACACAACGTTTCCTAACACGATCACATAACCCGAATCATCGAGTGCTTTCGCCAAACCTAACCCTTGATCTCTATTCGAACATGCTTCCACACACATGTCAATATACTCGTCGTAAGATACGTGGTTTTTTCGAGCGATTTTTAGTTTCGCTTTCACCTTTTCGATTTGCAAGACCCTAAGGATCTTCTTAGCGTCCGCCACCGTCAACTCCTCGGATGGTCTTTTTACCTCCACTGGAGGAGAAAGTACATCGAGGCGGATTCGGTTTCTTGTAATGTCCATCTCTTTGAGTCTCTCCAACATGCTCTCACTCCTGGGCTGGAAAAACCTCCGGAACATGGTGTCGTCTCCGGGGTCTGGTGCCAGCCTATCGGGACTGGGTGGCACCTGACCCCGAGTGGTGGAGGAAGAGGAAGAGGAGGAGGGGGAAATGCGGCAGTTACGTAATGTTTGGTTGGAGCATTTTTGGTTGCAGATGTTTAACATCCTGTGAATAAGATTTTGCTTGAAGGCCATGATGACATACGAACACGGTTGTTTGATGGTTTATGTTCTTGTTGTCACAGAAATGATTGGTGTTTTATAGTGAAATATGAAGGGTTGAATTGAGATGACAGGAGTTGAATTTGAAGTCTCCAGATTTATAGGGGGCTGATTGTAAGATTGGATAAGATCAAATTTATTACGGTAAATGTTATTCTTTTAATAACGATCAAATGTGCTTAATATTAATCACTAGAAAATATATTTAAAAGATTAGTGTAAGTTTTCTATCAATGACTTTGTATAAGAATATAGAAAAAGTGTATCGTACAATATGGTTTAACGTACGAAGCGTACGCAATATCAAATTTGCACGTTATGTTAAAAAAAATGAAAATCGCATGTTAAGAAAAAATGAAAATCGCATGTTCAAAACAAAATGAAAATCGCATGTTGATAGAAAAAACCAAACTTCACATGTTAGTAAAAAAACAAATTCCGCATGATGTTAAAAAATACCAAAATCGCATGTTATAAACCAATTTTCGCATGTTGATACTGAATCTCGTATACTTCGTACATTAAGCCATATTGCACAAACCGGCCTCTAAGAATATATTTAATATGTATTTAGTTAAACTATTGAATAAAATTTGTTTTAGGTTAAATATTATATTTTTAATGCACGTGTGTGATGGTGATATCGTTAACGCTTACAATTTTCCACGTAAGGTTTCACATTTCATTTACGACTATTGCGTGTCCAACGTGAGTTCAAATTATTGTAAGTACAAATGTACGATGTTGCTTGTCTAACTTGCGTTCAAATTATTGTAAGTACAAATCTATAATGTTCGATCATATTTAGGTGTAAAAAATTGTTGTTAGGCCATGTGTAGTGGTGGGTGAAATTCAAGCCCCTCCCTTGGGCATTATCCGACATGTGGCTACCTAGTCAGCAAAGTGACATTATGGGGATTGAAGTTAAAAAGTGGTGTAGTGTCATAATGCCCAATATACCTAATATGCATTTAGTAAAATTGCTAAATAAAAATTTGTTTTAAATTAAATATTATATTTTTATCCCACAGGGGTGATATCGATATCGTTTACTCTTACAATTCTCCACATGAGATTTCACATTTCATTTACGACATTTACATGTTTTAAGTGGATTGAGTTCAAATTATCATAACTACAAATGTACAATGTTGGATGGTATTTAAGTGTAAAAAATTGTTGTAAACGCGGAGAAGTTGGAAACATAGGTCCTGGTTTTACAAACATTTGAAAAATTACTTGAATAAAAAATAATTATTGTGTCTGTCCTTATTACTACTATTGTTTATGAATAATTTATAGATAACAGCTGGTAACCATGAAAATGTTTATGTTATACATAAGCTTTTGAGTTAGCTCAAAAGCTTAAAGGACTTGAATTCTAAAACATGATTATTACTAGTTCTGTATAATAAATAAAGTTGCTTTTAAAATGAGTATTATCAAGATATGAACCACACAGCCGTGGCAGAAGAAACTGGATGACGTGGACGTCAACAAAAGTTTTCTAGCAAACGCAAACGCGTCGCCACGTAGAAACCACAAAAATATTACCATTTTCCCTTTATTTCATTTATATACTTCAAACTAGCCCCTATACTATCTTTTATTTATGCAATTATGCATAAACATTTATCATTAATTTATAACACGATTTAATAGTTAATACTAGGTTATAAAGCAGGGCATCGTCAACTATCAAAGTACCAAAAGTATGTAAATAATAAGCATACAAAATTGTTATATTTTGTAATTTAAAAAATCTTTCATGTATAAGAAAGGAATAGGCAAATGAATTCACTAATTTAAAATAATTAAAGGTGTTTAGAAATATATCTTATGTAACGATATATATATAGTCATTAATAATAGTAAAACCTAGTTTGAAACTAATCTACTATTTTTTGTTCAAATTGTCAATTTGGGATCTTAGAGCTAGGATTCATTCAAATATGTTGTGCCAAACCCGTGGTATCATTATCATCATGTTTATACGAGAAAAGTGAATTTGAGGTTGCAAATGTTGGGTTTCTCATGAGGGGTTTAAATTAGGGATCTATTGTGCGAGAGGGCTCTCTTGCATGAACCCAGTTATAACAACGTATGCTAGACCTCTCAACATTCACGAATAATTCATACCTTAAAAAAAAGGTAATCTTCAACCCTCATGCTTTCAATTTTCTTTTTCCAAGCATGCAAAGATTTTTCTTCTTTACTCGTAAAGGGAGAGTAATCATAGTCTTTTAATGTTAGGTTTGCACCCTTTTTCCTTTATCGACAAGTCCTAAAAGTTGGTGCCATACTAGGTGGAGTGTACACTGCTAATTTAAACAACAAGAGACCACTATGGATAATTTTAAAAAATATATACTAACATGTCTATTTTTTTTAACGGCCAAGAAAATTTTTATTTGATACACCTAACAGGTTAGCAGGGGACTAACATACACCCAGTATACATAAGGCATATATCAATGCCCAAAATGCAAGTCAAAAAATTGAATGGTTGACAAATGCCAAATATTGGGGAGATAATGTAACATGTCCAAACAATAGGGTTAGAAACATCAAGGATTGAAAAATGAGGGGTGGGACCTATATTCGAGACTCAAGAGAAATCAGGAGAGGAGGCGGGAGAGGTTGCTAAAGTGATAGACATGACCTAGTAAAATCTGGTCTGGATACAACCTGCAACATATTATCACCTTTAATTAATTAATTTTCAACGAACAACCATTTTTATTCAAACTTATTTATTTTCATGAATCATGCTTTTCCAAAAAAAGAAGAAAAAAACGTGGAAAGTTTAAATTTCTGAAAATTTCTGTTATGGCGTCATCCAAGTACTGTGGAGGGTGCAATTAGTCGGTCGCTAAGCTTAGACCGTGGGGTATGGGGCGGGGGTTTGGGCGTGGGTTGGGGGAAAACGCCCAAGGGACCACCCCGGGTGGGCTTGGGTTTGGGCGTGGCCCTTGTGGCTTGGCTTTCAAGCCGGGCATGGGGCGGTATGGCCATGCTAGTTGGCTGAATTTCATTGGCTCACCCGCCACGTCAGGCGGTTGGTTTTTTGAATTTTAAAATTCAAACCGTCCCCCCAAACGGTC